>VUQG01036714.1:0-15186 GCA_015106755.1 Etia nguti
TTCATAATGTCTAATAAGCTTCATACAGTTAAGCACAATCACTACATGACAGAAACACAAGCTTAATCTCTCTTAATAAAGATAGTACACATGTATGAATGAATAAAAACAAACAAGTGAAATGTTAGAATGCTTTTATATTTATTTTAGTAAATACTCAAAACGTACAACAGACAGCTGGGGTTTGAAAGAGAATTGAACAAATATTTAAAATATAATCTGATCATTTTTGGAGCAGCCTTCAGGATCTCCACGTAATAACATGCTGTTTTTAGACTTGATGGATAGCATTAACAACCTGCTAGCTGCAAATAATCATATGCAGTTCCACATGATTATTAACAGACAAAAAGAAAACATATTACTGATACAGAAATAGTTTTCTGTACGAGATCACTGCAAAAAGTGCAGTCTTACCTAATGTCCACCCTACTGTTCCTACCAATACCAACCAAAATCTAGTTGGTATTGGTATGGCGAGTAACCTTCAGTAATAGTAATAAATCACACAGCAATAGTACATTCATGTAGTTGTAAAAAGCATGATAATATATTAAGTATTCCAAAGTTTTCAGAGTACGTTACTCTCATTGAGTAACTTAACGGAATACGTTATAAAATACATTTTGGGCCATGTATTCTGCAATATGTAGTCGAATACATTTTAAAAGTAACCTTCCCAACACTGTGCCTGGTAAAGTTCAGGGCTCCAGTGCATGTGTGAAAACAGTTTATATCTCATCCATGCACGATGTATAGTACGTTACATGTTAATCAGGAAGCTTTAAACTTGCTGTTTTCCTTATGTGACTAACTACCTGCAGGCTTGGTATTTGTTATATAGACACAGAAGCGAAGAATATCTTTATTATTCCTTTAAGGCACAAACCTGGGTAGTGAGAGAGCTTGGCGTTAAACAGCTCGAAAATAGATGACGCAGGTTGAGGGAAGGAAGGGGTTAAGTGACATCTAGCTTTGATGTATACACAGTGCAGGGAGCCGGGGAGGTGATGTGGCTCTTACTAAAAGAGGCGCTGCAAGGGGAGACAAAAGCACATGTCCTGGAAACACGGCCAATCATACAGAAAAGTTCACCTACTCTTTGTGCGATGTACGTAATTGTGGCAGATGTGAAGAGATGAAACGGCCTGCAGAGAATAGGAATTAGGCAAACAGAAAAGAAAAGCGGTTAATGTTCATTATCAAGAAATCTCAACATGTTCTAACGAGCCTGAGAAGAGCAGCATTAGTGAGAAAACATCAGTAAGTAATGAAACGATGATAAAATCACGCTATCTTTAATCTTGACCAAAGTTACAGATTGTCAGGAAAATTGACCCCTTATCTTCAGACTGCAGCTGAATCACGTTTAATATCTGGATCTTGGCATAAGATCGGAGTAGATTGGGCTTCTTGATCTGTTCTAATTAGCATTTTGCACGAGGCGCGCAGCTTTGAGGCTCCTCTGAATGCCCATCATTACGTAATGAACACAGGGTACAATAGCCTTTCAGTCGTCTTTTTGTTCTTTGTTGAGATGGTGGATGACTCCGGGCTGGGAGGAGGGGGTTGCCTCACAGATGCAGGCAGCTTTGGCTGGTGATTATCTTTTACCGAGGCTAATTAGAGTCGTTTAAAAAACAAAGTACATGTTTCTAAACACGAGCGTTCTGTTTTAGCTAATTGTGCTCACTGATATATGCCATTTTTTTTCTTGTGGAAACAAAGTATTATTCTTTTCAACCAACAGACTGGCAGCATAATCCCATCTCCTCACACGGTTTCACTTGTTGTTCATATATCTACCACTCTCTTTTCTTTTTCCATCTCCTCCCAAACACCAATTTCTGTCAGATGTGACAAAGTGGGGGACAGAGATGATGGCAAGTGAAATGAGAGGGCCCTGGGAATAAGCTTATGTGGACCGGAGTAATTTGGTGTGCACGGTGAGGTGAGCTCACCGGGCTTTCATAGCAGGGATCCAGCTAACCAGGAGACGGAGCACTACCACATCATTTTTTTTTTTCTGCAGACTGCAGACTCACCTTATATCCACAGACAAAACAGGTCACACAGAAACAGGGCAGCTAACATAGTTCTCACTTAAGAAGTCATCACAGAAAAAAACACTGACCCGTGATAGGTCGGCTTCCACTGTGAACCAAGCAATCACCTGAAATCACCTCCTCTATCTTCTTCCCCATCCGAATTTCTTTCATTTTCTCTTTACCACACTCTTTTTTTTGCCTTTTTCCTACATTTGTTAGCTGTGTGATCTTTTCTTCACCTTCACTGCCCCCCCCTTTTGTTATATTGGCTGTGAAGAATTGACTCACAGCTTGGCCTTAGCAGAATGATAGATTCTTCTTAATGACTGTGGGCCCGCTGCAATGCTATTACCATAAACCATCCAGATACAACTCATGCATGAGTGCACATGTGCATAAAAAGGTATAAATCAGCTGCATGAAGGCAGGTCGGTGCCAGCTATCGCAGCTCTAAGTGCCAATTAGATGAGATTCAGCTCCTGGTGCTGGATTTGATGGCCAGCCGACCCCTCGAACTTCTATAATCAGCGCCGTGGATTTTTGGGTTGATACTGTAACATCTACACGGATGGTCTCTCATCAATTACATTTTTATTATGGCTTTTATTTATAAAGCTGTTTATGTTTGGCTGTGTTTCATATTTAGTCATTAGGGAGGTTTTTTTTCCAGCTGTAAAGCTAAGAGTGGGGTCAGAGGTTTAATGTGCTGCCTCGGTCTGGTAATTGAAATTGTGTAATTCTAAAAAAAAATAAATTTTTTTTATGTGTGTCTGCATCTGTGTGTGTGCTTGTTGCAGGTGTGCTGAGGACTCTCTGCAGTCCAGGCAGCTGTTGTCCCTGACTCTAGACCGGATGAGCCACACTCTGCTACTCGCCTTCCCGTCCTGTGTGGTCAGAGTACCAGTGGCACGATGCCAGCTTTACTCCCGATGCATGAAGTAAGTCTCCGGCAAAAACCATTCACACAATAGCAAATAAGGGGAGCGGGGCAAAGATGAGATGTTAGGTGACCCTCGAGAAACCATCTGGCCTTCACAAGTGTCCTTCTTCCAGCTACAGCTGTAGCAGACCTGTCTTTGCTGCAATAATAACACAATATTACAACTTATAACATCTGCCGCTTTGTCCTTGAGCGAGATGGCAATCTGTTAAATGCAGCACAGTAAAACGAGTCAAACTTTAATAAAATAGGCCAATAAGTTGGCTTAAAATCAAGTGAAAGCTTTAATGTAATAAATTGAATTAAGATAGTGGCGTATTATTTTTGTTTTACTCTGTCGTGTGCAGCATAATTTTACTTTATAGTAATAAATATTATGCAGTACATGATATTTTAACTTGATAACAGAACAGTAATGATGTGAACGAGTCCTGCAGTCGAGCAGAAAAGCTAACGTGGCAAACACTTCCAAAACCGAACTACCAAATACCTCCACAAATCCCCAAATCCCAGAAGGCCAGCTCCAAAAATCCAGATTAAAATGTCCTTGCAGTGACCAACTTGAGTGTGCAACACCCTCAACCTCTTGGCAACCAACCGAGATCACAAGGTGATTGCACCTGCTTGGAAGGCAACTCTGCGCCAAAAAGTGCAGATCAGCTGCAGTGTGTGTCTTTGCAGAAAGGGACTCGACTTAGCAAACTGCTTGTATTCTGGTTCTATTAAAGCAAAGTCGCCCGTTTTATATATCAGCATCCTGCAGCAACTACTTCTGTGAATTTCTGCTTCACATCTGTGAGGTTTTGGGTCGACTCTGAATGTTAGTTAATGTGAAGTTCTGTGTTTGCAGACGTTAGCAGATTTGAGATTTGCACTGATTTATCGCAGTTGATTGCGATGCATGCAATTGCCAACTTGACTCCACTGTATTGCAAACTGATAGCAGACTGAGTTAGCGTCTTATTGCCACACAAATGTGCTTTGAACACGGTCACTCACTGCGAGTGGTTGCAGACCTTTTGAAGCAAAGAGGAAAAAGGAAACTAGAAGCTAATGTGAGTTAGCGACTGGTCTTGTTTGGTGCTGTTTGGAGCATTTTAAATGCTTGCTTTGCTGTTAATTGTGCTCACAGATCATCTGAGAAATCTGTGCTTAGTCTGGTTTTCAATGAGTAAAATTAAAGCTTAATTTCCGTTTTGTTTAAGCACTAATTAGTAGTTGTAAGTCCATACAGTGTACAGATGATCAAGGAAAGCAAGCTTGTTACTCTTTAGCTTGTAACTTAGCACCCAACCCTCCCGATCATTCTGTTCATCACTACATATTAGATTATGGGAATGAACAGTGAAGAAGCTGGATTTCTGGAATCCTGGCTGTGCTGCAATTAAACATAAAGATTTATTCAAAAGAAGGCTGTTTCACCTGCACACACCCACACAGTCTGCACACTGGAGAGAATCACTCTTCGGTCTAGTTGCCCGTGGCTGTGGCCCTTCAGAGTCCACTGACACAGTAACACAAACTGGTACACACTCTGGTACATGAGGCGTGCAGTTGTGTTCACTGAACCAGGTGAGTCGTACAAGCGTGTAATCCACATTAAGAAAGCACTCGCATGCTTTCTGAGGTGTGTATGGGGTGTGCACTTTTATTTTCAATGTGTGTATGAGAGTTAATTTTCTGTGTGCAAATAGGTTAAATATTTCTTAGTCATGCTTCGCTGGCTTCAAGTGTATTTTTTTTAACCTTTGAAGAATATTTTTGAGCACTTTGAATTTGGTTCAGTGCGATGACAGTTGATGTGCAGATTCCTTTCCACCTGACTTTAATCCTGTTTGATATGCTTGCATTTTTAAATAAAATCTTCAGTATTTTATAGTAACAGCTCGGCTTTCTGCTGTGTGCCGAGCGTACAGCTGGATCTTTTGATGTCGTTTAACTCTGGCTCATTAAGCTCTGGTGCAGAATATCATTAAAGGAGCATGCAGAGTCTTCCCCTGCTGGTCATTAGAAAGAAGACAGTCTTAAGGTTTAAAAGACTTTGTGCTTGCTTCATTTTGTAGACTCTGAAGCTACGCCCATGTTTTACACCATCTGTCTTTAACTTTTGCACCTTTGCTGTGCCGGTAGTTTGGTAAAAAGAAGACTGCCGACTGGTTTGGTGCTGTACCTATAATATTTGTCTAAATACCCCTTAGTAAGTTGCCCCTTGAAGACGCTTTTGGTCACCGTCAGCTTCTGCCATGATTCTGGCTGATATTTGACAATTCTTCTTGGCAGAATTGGTAAAGTTCTTTAAATCAGTTGGTTTCCTGGCACAGACCCAGCTTCTAAGCACCGTCCTCAAATTTCATTAGCTTTGGGAAGGCCATTCCAGAAGCTCAATGTTAGCCTACTTTATCCACTCCCAACCAGCTCTGATGTGTTTTTGGGATCATTGTCCGGTTAGAACACCTGACTATGTTTTGGTCATCTAGCTGCTGATTGGACGTAGTCCAATTCTCCCTCTGAGATCTTCACTAAATTCTTTGGACATGGTTCTGAGTTTTGGTCAGTCCAATGAGTGCCGTCAAACAAATTCTCTTTACGCTGCAAAGAGAAACTATCACCTCTAGTCAAAAACATAATTGGCCTAGGCCTTGTCAAGTTAAAAGATACTGTAGAGCCATGATATTTGAGCCTGTGTGGATTAGAGACATCTAAAACCAATTCAGACTTTCTTTTTTTTAAATAAAAAAAGTCATAAAGATATACGTTGTGCAATCATTCCACCCTGGAAAATGAACAGTTCAAAGAAATCACCAAATACACTTTTTTGGCAGTCTGTGGCGTTTGTGGTTTTGTCAGCATTACATTATCAGTGGAGCTGTGAGCAGGGGAGATTTGTTGCTGCACTCAAGGACATGGCATTTTATTTTTAGAGATGGAGTAAGCAATTTTTCAGAAAGTTTGACATTTGAACTTAACAGCCAAATAAACACACTCCTCCCTTCACTGCTCCAAATTCACGGGCGTGCATTGCTAGGACAATGACATTTAGCAACTGAGTTAGCTGACCCAAGGAGAAATGTTCCAGACTTTGAATGTGGACTTCTTTCTGTCATAGCTAAAACACACAAACATGCCATTCAAAGTGCAAGAGAGTAAAAATCACCAAGTTAGTTGTTTAGATTTTTAGAAAGTTTCCACAGGGGAACCATTAAAGGTGCCTCCTGTTCCCCACTGTAACCAAAGCCAGCAACTGCTGTGACCTCCCGCCAAACACTGCAAAACGTCCCAGTGAGCTAGAGCCAGTCAGCGGCTTTATAGGGAAAAAATATTTGAAAGTCAAATTTTTTATACATACGCTTTGTAAACAGTTCCTGCAAGCTTGTCTCACATCTGGCTCTTGTGCTGGCTTTCTCTACGTACGCCTAATTATAAACAAGACCGAAAACATGCCCACAAATGAACCAAAGCATGTGCACAAACACTTTTTCTTCTCTGTGGTTATTCACAGGCTGTTTTCCTGTCTGGAAATGTGCAGGGATTCACAGGGATGTCCTGCGCACACAGTCTGTGCACATGGATGAACTTCCCCTGCGGCTGGTTGGCTGGAGTAGTGCGAGTGGGCCGGTCCAAGCCACTTTGTTTTGTTCCCATTGAGAGAGCCAGGACTTTTTTTTCCCTGTGAACACACAGAATGAATTTGAAGTGTACTGGAATATTTTGGCTGACTTTACCTTGAAGAGAATTAGTAGAAATATGAAGTGAGTGATAGTGTTAACATATCTAATTTATGACTCATGTTTTTTGAAAGTCAAATTTAGAAGAAAAACCTCAGGCAGTGCTGATGCTGAGAATCCGTTTTGGTGAAGGTTGCTGTTGAAAAGCTCAGATCTCTGCTGAGACTCCCACAGTCTCCTAAAAAGGCTTAAATTAAGGTCCCTTTGCACAACATTCAGCTCCATGATCAGAACATTTACGAAAGACTTATTTGGACCGTTTCATCAAACTGTCACCTAGTTAAACATCAAGAATTCAGTTTCAGTCTTTCAGGAAGTGTTTTTTAAGCGCCCGTCCCTCCTCACAGCTGTTATTACCTTGCTCTCTATTGATTTTTCTCAAAAAATGACAAAATATTCGTTGCACTGAACAACATCAAACACGTTTTACAGGCTGTAAAACTTGAAGGTCAGTGACTTCCAAGGAGATGGAAATCCATCTAAAAAATTCACGCCATCATTCCTAATTATCGGTATTTGCTTCATAGTGGATTCAGTTAAGTAAAAAGTAATCAGCAGATATTTTATGACAAGCAGTTTTTAGTTAGTGTGAGCACAGTATGGACTAATCCATGAGCAAACCACCAGAAAGATAAACAGGGTGATGGCTTATTAAAGTCAGTTAATTGCAGTTATAGTCACAATCTGCAAATCTAACAGTGTAGCTTCCTTAACGCTTTCCCCAAACAGACGACGTTTGATGACCTCCCCTGTACCCTTCATGAGCTTTGATGGGCATCAAAATTGTTTTCCGGGTTTTTCCAAAAGTAGCTCCATAGTCAGAGACCAACATCACTAACTTGCGATGCACACCCAGTTATTTTGTACTATGACAGGCCTGAAATATGACAGAAACTACTCAGATCAGAAGAGAGAAACGAGGGTTACTCTAAGTAAGAGTTAAAGGTGTAATATCAAAGAAATATCCAAACACACAGATTTCTTTTTATTGAAATTATTCACTCTAACAGCGTGCTTTATTATAGACACCTGTCAGTGGGCTGTATCCTCTTTGCTCCCCTCTACTTTCTCCGACTGTGGACTCTGATTGTTAGCTACGTTACCTGTGCAGGTGTTTTGAGTTTGAGTTTGCATCATTGTTAAAATCATGTCATCTGTGCCTGTTTGTTTTTTAGAATGAAAGTGGAAAGAAATGAGCTAACATAAACATGCATGGCTAATATGAATAGGACTGTAATGCATTACCTCACCCGTGTGATTTCCCGTGAGTCATATTGAATAGATTGTTATCAGCTGCTTCATGACATCATCAGTCTCTGTGTTTAGTTGCTGTTTTGACCCAGAGACCCCTTTAAGGCAGCAGCTGCACACTTTGCACTTACCGAAGTAGAACTGGGAACCTTTTCGGGGTTCAGGCAGTCAAATAATTTGTTTCCTCTCCTCTGCAGGAACTGCATCGCCTCCAGGGACCCTTACTGCGGCTGGACCAGAGGAAGCACCTGCTCTTTCCTCAGACCTGGAACCAGGTACGGCATCCTTCTTTCCTTTTTTCATGTATTTACAACACTACAGCACGCACTGCTCACTTTTATATTTAAAACAAATTCTTTGACACACTGTTTCTTTAAGGTATTTTTTTCTTTATGTCGCTCTGAAGCTCCGTGTGTGCTTTTCCTGCAGTTTTTCTCTGATCTGCTGCTTTGATCCAACTTGTTTTCCTTTGAATTTCTTTCTACTTTTATCACTGCTCAAGATTACTTTTCTGACAGCAGACCACCCATGGAGACCATGCATTTTTTTTCTTTAGTGTGGAAGTCACTGGGTTTTATTTGCAATGATTTATATTTATAAGTGACATCTGTGCCCTCGGAGTAACCTCTCGGCATACATCACAGTGTCACAGTTATTGTGGTCCTCATAAAATGTGTATGTGTTTAGCTGGATTCAATGTTTTTGCATGTTTCTCTGTTTTCTGTGTAACACACACACACACACACACACACACACACACACACACACACACAGCATTGTCTACATGAATGTGTGTGTGTGTGAAGTGCAGTGGCCTGTCTTGACAGCTCACCTCCAGTTGTGGCTGTTTCCTTCCAGTGAAATCAGATTTCTCTTTAGTCAAGCTGCTTATTGAATTAGGCTTTCAAACACAGGTGTAGTGCCAGCCGAACAGGCAACACAGGCCTTAAAGACCACCCCGGGCTGCCTGCTTATACTATTATAGGCCTCTATGTTGGTCTTGATTTGATTTACCAAGGGCGGTCAACTCGGCAATCGATTCTGCATTGAGTTACCGTGGATTTCCTCTTTGTAGAATAATGCAACCTCTCTTTCCAAACCGGTGCGAGAGGAGAGCTCAGCAGCTCGCGTTGGTAGATGCAGTTTCTGAGGGAGAGCTGTCTTGTAGTTTAAATAAAGGTAGAAGTTATGATCATGGTCTTTGGTTTGGGGGGGTATGTTGTGCGTTCAGGATTTGCTTCGGGGGGGATATGAAAGCATGGTTATTAAATAATAAAAAATTAGCAGAAGTTAACCCATAATCTTTATATGGTACAGTAAAATGGTGTGGAGCCAACATCATTTCTTCATATTTCGATTGGAATATGAGAAACAGGTGCATGGATTTACTGAAACATGCACAAACATAAATCCAAATAAACTTTATAAGACAAAAATAGAGCTTGAAAGTCAAAGTTTGGTGTGAGCAGCTTTATCCTATCTAAGCAGCTCTGTGAGGATCTTCAGGAATAGTTCTCCAGGCTTCTTGAAGGACATTCAAAGCTCTTCTTTGGATGTTTCTGCCTTTGGTTCTGGTCTCTGTCTGGATGAGGAGGCCAATTTGTGGCGTTCTACTGTGGGTTCTAATCCAGCTGTGATTTCACTGCAGTTTCAGTGTGTTTGCGATCATTGTCCAAAAATGTCAAACGTGGATTTATCTCTCCGTCAGGCCTGTTCCACTGATCTTCAGTTCATACCTCAGTCTTTCTTCCTGTTTCCCTTTATTAAGCATGGCTTCCTGAAAGGCCATGACTTTCCAGTACTGTTCACAAAAACTGTGTGATCTTTGGCATTTTTGTAGATTCAACTAAAAAAACTGGAACAAATTGATTCTTTGCCAAGTCGTCTCTTATGTGAAGACACAACACTGGATCAGTGCTCGAGCTCGGTGCCTTTTTTCTGCTTGAATGATTCGTAGGTCAGTGTTGAGTCGTTTAACCAAAAAAAACAAAAAAAAAAATCCTCTGAAAACACTCAGGAACAAGAACTGGACTGAAAGTAAGTGAAAAAGCAATCGAAAGAAACTTTGAAAGAGCTTCATAATATCTGAAGAACTATTGCTCAATACAACTTTAAAGAAATTACAAAGAACAGCAGCTTCTTGAGTCAAAATATAAAGAAATGATGGGTAGAACTACTTCCACTAACCCTTACTGGGAATCTGTGCTGTAACAGTCCACAGCATGGTCTTTATTACTTTCTCTTTAGTTGCTGTATGAAGTCTTTAAACAATGATCCAAAGTACCCGTGAGAATATACAAGAAAAGAAACACTGAAAATGAAAAAGCAACAATACGAAGTGGGGACGCACACAGAGCCACAGACACGTCTAATGTATACAAAGTGAACAACCCGCCGTTTGGGAGACGCAGCCAGCTGAACACATAACATTATTCTTTATTAAGATGGCACCGCTGCAGGTTCACAGCACACTTGGACTCATTTGTCACAGTTTTTTTTTTTTTAGGCATTAAAAGCACGAATGTTGATGCTGCTTGACCCTTTAGCTAATTAAACAATGCTGACTTCTCAAGCCAAGTTCAGCTTTCATGCACAGTCAGTGCTCTGACATGTCAGATGTAGTTGTAGCCAAATCACTGCAGTGCCATAAAACAGCTTATGTGAGAGTGATCGCTACAAACGTGCACATCTTTGTGGTAACGTACAGTAGGCGTGAATCTAATCAACCGAGCCCCTGCTAAATGCTCCCTTATACAGCTGAGCTTTCCTCTGTGTTTGCTGGTGACAGTTTAGGCTCAGCTGATCACATTAGGCCACGCATTGGTGTTGGATTGTAAGGATATGACGTTGTAAAGTTTAACATCTGGGGAATATATTGTTATTTATTCTCTTGCACCAGGTTTCTTTGATCTGAAGCCAGGAAACTGTTTAAGCACACAACCTTAAAGATCACTCTGGGCAGTGCCACCATGCATACCGTTAAGCTAATGGTCTGCTGGCTAAAGCTTCATATTTACTGTTGTAAGAGAGCGTTATTGATCTTCTCACCCATCTCTAAGCAGGACAGTAATTTACTGACAAACTTTAAAGGGGATCTATTATTCTCATTTCAAGCTTTACATTCATTCTTGGACTCTACTATAGCGGCTTTTCATGAGTCACACTTTGAAATGATCAGTATTTATCTTGGACGGGGACTGGGAGCAGCTCATCCCTAACTGCCCCGCAAAAACACAAGGTTTTTGAGTGCAGGTTTGTCAGCCAGAGCTGTTTGCCTGAGATGGTCCTATTGGAAATGTGCTCTCTCTTTCATACAAACAGAGCCAAGAGCAGAAAAATATCTGACACAGTCTGAGCTTCGACCTGTAAGGATTGCGCGCACATATGCTGATCTCATCATTTAAAACTGGTTAATGGTTAATATGAGCACAGTTTAGACATAATAAGCCCATTTAAATGTAACTGCTGAGAAAAGTAGCTGTTGCCAGTGTGAACACATTTCAAGCCACAAAAAAAAAAAAAATTAAATATTGTTTTATTTAATAGGAACCGTGCAGTTTAAAATAGTTCCACTACAGAGCCTGAAGCTGATGTGCTGCACAGAGTTTATAGCTGATGCTAATTTTCAACCTTTGTGCCTTGTTGGGCTTTTATATCAACAATAAACAGACAAAACTTTACAGCATTCATTACTTCAAACTTAAATATACTGTAAATATAAAACTACAATACATTTATACAAAAGTATTAAGCAAACACAACTTTATTTTTGTTTGCAGACTTTCTTGTAAGTTTCAAAAATGACAGTGGCAGCCCGTTACAATCATTAGTTCTCGTTTCTTCAGTTGAATCTATAAAAATGGCAAAGATAACAGTTTAACCATCAGAAAATGATATTTTTGCACCAAAAAGGGCTGAAACTTGATGCATATCTCAGCGTGGTGTGCAGTGTGTCCTTAAAAAATTGAAGAAAGTGGACACATGGAGGACAAACGGCCTCAAAAACTATCTGCAGGAAATGAAAAGCATCTGAAAATCACATCCATAAGAAACAAGACCTGACACAGGACCTGAGAGATGATCCATCTACTGTTCACTGGAGCCTCATCAGAAGTGGTCACAGTGGAAGGTTAACAGGGAGAAATGAATGATGGATTCAGATTTTTTTAACAGAACAAAATGCAAAACATCAGCTCAAGACTTTTGCACGCTAATTTACATGTGACCGAGGAAAAATAAAGAAACAGATGCATGCACGCTGCATTCAGAATGAAAATGATCTGTTTTTTTAGCGATCTCGTGTGTTCTTTATGTGTTTCTCTTCCTGAGCTGGGCTGTTGAAAAGGGGCAAAAGTGCCCTTTCCCCTATATGATACTTAAATCACTTAACTAGAGGTCTTTCCAGTCACATGAAGCTCATTATAAATGAGTTCTGAAATGCATGGAGCCTGCAGGCACGCTCTTGCGTGCGCTCACACACCTACACAAACGTCCTCGCTGCGTCCGTCGCAGCTTCCCCCTCGACACGAGCCATAATCAAAAGCACTTGTGTTTGTCTCGGTGTGCACCTGGCCTGTGAGCCGTTCTCATTTCCTCTCCACTTCCGCTCTTCATCATACTCTATGTTATTGTCTGTTGAGGTTTTCATGCTCCCCTTTGGACCAAAAGGGAAATGACTTGTATAAATACAATATGTCATAGTTTTCCAAGCGCCACAGAAATCAGTACAGTTTGAGGTTTTGCTGAATATTTCACTGATCATAAATGTGTAAAAAGTGGTAGGATGCTATCAATATGGCACTTCCCCACCCTAATCTGCATATTAATGAGTGAAACACATGGTGTTGGACTGTTCCACCTCTTTAGCACTTTGCACTCCAACAGTTTGGAGTTTATAGCTACAGCAAATATCTCTAATGTGAAGTCGTGTGCTGACCTAGAAATATTTGTAATTCATTGCATTAATTGGTTTAATTATTGATGCTGCTGGCATGAGTGGTATTTTGAAATTATAATGAAGATTATTGTGGGATATTAGGTGGCCCAAGGGCTTCTTCACTTCATTTTTCTCGCCGGCCAAACAAAAAATTGGATTTCTTAAGTGCGAGGAGCTCGCCGAGATGTACGCCCCAGTGTAACACTGAGGTAGCGTTCCCGTGTCACAGCGGATCTCTGCTGTGGGCTCAGCGGCCGAGTCGCCGTGCCTCCGTGTCCCCTCATTAATGACCGTGTCTCCTCTCCTCCGCAGACTTCCGTTTGAGCAAGATGTTGAACACGGAAACGTGGACCACTTGGGCGACTGTGACGGTAAGAGGAGCGATTGTGGCTCTGTGTGTTTGTGTTGCTCTGCAAACGTTCAAACAAATAGCTCTCCTGTCTTTGGCAGGCCTTACATAAGCTCGGTATGTTCGAGGTAAACAACAGCACAGTAAAAGAGAGAAAGAGGCCGGTAGTTTCAGTTTACACAGAAGAAATCCTCAAATAAACCCACGATACATCCCAGTCCACCTCGGCGGTCTGCCGTATCTCACTCCTCTCCAGGGTTATCGCTCCAATCCTACACGAAGGCCTGAGAGCTGGTTAGAAAATTACAGTGTCTGTTTTAGCTAATTTTGTTCTTCTCTCTGTTTACTCTGTCCTCCTTTGTATGCTGTCTTTGCTTTGGTCTGGTAGGTTTTGTTCCATATACATGTGGTTAATTATACTCAACTCCAGCTTGGATTCCCCTTGATGTCTTCTTTTTTTTTCCCCCCTCTATCCATATCATTATGAAAATAGATTTGGTAACCAGCAAAGCACAATCTCTACTCTAGATACACTGAGGTTTCGGATACTCCCGTGGCACCCCTCGCTTTGATCTAAGTGCTAATTTCAGTGCGTGCAAATTAATCCTTTGCTTCTGAAAGTTCCCGGAGTTCATGTGCCGTGCTCCCTGAGAGAAGAACAGATAAATATTTCATAATCAGAACCCGTGTACAACTCTAATCCTGTTTCAGATGGTCCCTCCGTTTGATGCTGCTCTCTCACGTCAGGTCCTCTGACCACCAAACCGCGGGCGACTTCCTCTGGAGCTGATGGCGGGAACAAAGTTACCCTTCAGGTTTTGACTTCAACAAGCCCAAGTGTGCGTCTTACAGAACATGTGGAGGACCCTAGTCAAAGTAGTGGTCAGATACCTAAACAGATACCAGGGTGCATTATATCAAACACAGAGTAATTAAAGAAGTTCGTCTTCTTTTGGTTATTAACACATTTGTGATTTTTCTCCTTTGCATTTCTGACTGCCAAAGAGTATAATGATCTGGACAGACCGACAGCCTATCCAAGCAATGAAACCTCAAACAGATTTTAATGTGTTTCTACTTTACATTAAAATAATATCTTGGTTCTTTACCAAAACTGCTGCTCTGTACAGCCATCGTAGCCCGCTGCAGATCTGACAGCCGAAAAAATCCTGCAAATGAAGAATAAGCGCTCACATTCATCTGGTTCTCGCACTAATAAAAATCATAAACTAGATGAAAAATGGTCATTTTAATTAAACTGCACAATTTCTACCATGAGGGGATTTAGCTTGAGCAACTATATAGAGGAAGCTTAATTAAAAGCAAAACTTCTCGATCATTACTGGTGTGTTACGCTGGTGGGTGAGAGATGAACACAATCAGACGGGTGTATTAGTTGGCTAATGGGGCGTTTTACAAGCTGCGGGTCTGGGATCCCGGTTTTGATGTTATGTTTACGGGTTTTGTGCGAGGTCTCTGGGTCAGAGGGGTCAGTGGGTTCAGGCTGCAGGCTTGCAGTTGGGTATCGTGCTTAAATGTTGTGGCACATTGAAACAGGAAGCTCATTTGAGATCATGACAAAAGAGGCCAAGTGATCATATGAAAACAATTAATCTTCACCGATGTAAGATTTTCTCCCTTTGAAGCTCTGCATTCCAGAAATACCTCTTCAAAATAAAGGGCTCATATTCACACAGTCATCACAGTCATTATGAGTCATTCGTATCCATTTAAGGGGACCGATTATCCTCATTTCCAGCTCCATGTTGTTATTATTGGATCCTACTAGAGCAGCTTTGCACAATTCGCAGTTTGATGCCATTTCCGTCATTATGACTCATTCATATCCAATTAAGAGGACCTGTTATGCTTATTCCCAGCTCCATGTTTTTATTATTGGACTCTACTCGAGCAGCTTTCACGGTTTGATTGATTAT
>VUQG01036714.1:15206-44302 GCA_015106755.1 Etia nguti
GATTGATTATTGATCACATACTCTACTTTTACTCTCCCTTTAAAGCCTTTAAGACCTCCCTTTCAGACATTTCTTCTGATTGGCTGCCCCTCGCAAAGCAGAGGTTTTAAAAGCAACTCACACCCGGAGCTATATAATGAGGAAAGGCACATTAAAAACTCATGTCCATGATTCTGACAGAAGGTCAGCTTGTTCTAAAGCAACGTAATCTCTGTTAAACCTGCTCCACAAGCTGCGCAGTGCCCTCTCTAACTAGTAAATGAACTTTAACATGGTAAATAAGCGTGCATGGCCCTTTAAGTTGGCCACAGAGTCGACAGAGAGTGTTAATTTATGAATTTATCATTTGTACACGGAGATGAAAGCGTGTAGTATCTGCTGGTCTTGGAGTTCCACCACATAAAGATGTAACCTCCTGCTCTCCAGCCCTGCCTTTGAGGAATTTCCGAGCTCCGAGGCACGGTTTGGTCCCGCGGCTGATCCCGTCGTGAAATATGGCTGAGCTGAGCTCAGCTGACAGAGGCGAGCTCCGCCGGTGCGAGGTGAATGGGCGCTGCTGGGCCGGCATGGCGGGAATGTGAGCCGGCATCTATCTGACAGCTGCCACCGACGCTCAGACTGCACTTTGTCTCAGCGGGCGTGATGAACTCGGTGCCGCGCTCTATCCTTTCATCATATCTCTTTTATTTGACACTTTCATTGTCTCTGATACGGTTGCTTTCCTTGGTGTTTCCTGTTCGTGGTTAATGCCGAGTCCATCTCTCTTTGTCTTTCTGTAAGACAAAGACTCTCTCAGTCATCTGCAAATGTAATATTCAGTCAGAGGAAGACGGAGAGGCGCGGCTTCAGCAGGCCTGCTATGACAAACTGTCACTGACACCGTTAAGACTTTGAAAACAGAGTGCACATCCTCGCTCCGTGTGCCTTTCAGCATTCCTCTGCGTTTTTATGTATATAGGACACGTGCTGTATATGCCTGTGCTTGCAGCCACACAGACTCCTCGGAGGCCCGGATCGGTGGAACAGACAGAAGCCTTTTGGTTGCTGAATATTTCATATCTCTATATTGGAGTCATTCCACCTGTCTGTACCTTGACCAAGCAGATGAGAGGTGAGATATGGTCTGGCCTATCTATTTCTCTTTAAGGGAATTCAGCAACCTCGTTTTTTGCTCTCTCCCTTTGGCTTCTGTTCTCTTCTTGAAGATGAGTCACTTTCTGTAGCTGCATGTCTAACAACATTTTCCCTGTCGCTTCCAGCCACAGTTCAGATTTCATATTTTCACCGTTAAAAACAGAAATTACAAAATAATAAAGGAAGTCACGTGATGATTAACAGGAGAGGACATAAGAGAAAGGAAACTTTTCTCTGAATATCGAATCTTCGCCTCTTCCTCAAAACAGCCGGATACTTTGCCCGCGGCAGGTAACAAGTTTTTCATCGTAACAATTTAAGAAGTTTAAAAGCAGAAGTCCTCTTTGATAGAATGGCTGTCGGTGACAATCTGAATGCATTACTTCTCCACTCTGCCTTGCTCTTTCAGGATTCTGGCGTTATCTCGCCGCTGGTGTCTGAGCCTCCTCGTTGTTTCCTTTCTTTCAATTTTCTAGACATTTTCTCTAAAATATTTTCTATTGCTGTAAATGTTTGGAACGGAATTACTGAATAAAATCAAAACTGCCTGCTTGGCTAGACACTGCCAGTGAAACTGGAAGTGAGAAAGTATGTTGCTATTTGTATCTCATAATTGGCTGAACCTACCCATTAAGGTTATGATGGTCATATTCAAATTATGCTCGTTTTGTTTTGCTATTAATTTATGGCGCCGTTGCTTTTGCTTCCTCTGCTTCAGCGCTCCTGCGACCGGGAGTTCCACGTGCTTCGCTGCATTTCTGTCGTTTTTCTTTCTTCCCCCAGACTGAAACGGCACGCTTCTCTGTGATTAGTTCTAGTTTGCACAAGTTAGCGCTGCAGACTTTTCAGCGTCTGGATTTTATTCATGTGGCAGGGACGCTGTCATCGTGGGTCAAGTTCAGGTTAACCTTTCACCACCAATGCTACTCCTGATGGGGAAGGTTGTGAGTCACAAGCCATGGAGATTTTGGCAGAATGGGATGAAAACTACCAGAAAACGTGGACGGGAGCGACATGAAAGACTCGGAAATGACTTACATTTGGGAGACGGAGGTGAAAGATGATTCTCATGTGGGAGAATATGAATAACAGTCTAACGGGAAACGTGTGGGTCAAAAAATGTGTGGACGCATTCCCGCTTATTGGAACAGGGAAAGGATTTTATAACTGCAGGAACGAGTTTAGCTTCCATGCATGTGCTTTGTATGTTCTTGGTGAGGAAGTTGGGAAAGTAAAATGTGTTTGTCCTTCACACGCTGAGCGGTAAACCTGCAGCCCATCAAGGTTAGGTTGGTTATATTCATGATTTACGGGGATATTATGCTAGTTTTGTTCTTCCGAGCCATTTATTGCACCACAGTCTTTGGTCCTCTACTGCTTCAGTGCCTCTCCTCTAACTCTTCTCCCTCTGGTCTCTGTAAGTGCTGCACTGATTTCAGAGCAGCATTGTCGTCAGACCTCAAAGGGAGATGGATGGACGGCCTTACTTAGAGCCCAGCTAACTGCCTCCCCTTTCTCCTTAACCAGAGAGGAGCAGTTGCTGGAAGGAGAATCGATTTTCATCTCTTCGCTGGCTGATGGCAGTCGAATAGATATCAAGGGTGATTCTGCAAGGGGAAAGGAATGGGGCCGAGAGGAGCACAGACGGGGAGGGGGCTGGGTAAATCAGATCAAGGAGTGGAGAGCAGAGCAAAAAGAATGAGTAAGGGATTGAGAGATCATAGGAAGAAGGCAAACTTTGAGGATGGAAAGGGTGAAACGGTTCAGGGGATCAGAAGCACAGAGTCATAAGGGTGAATATAGAAAAAGAAGCAGAGTGATAGGGAGAGGGGACAGAAATAGTCTGGTTATAGGAGGAGGAAAAGGCGAGATGCTGCAGCGGTAATCACGTAGGAAATTGAGAAAAGAGGAGGGTGAGGGTAGATGAAAGCCGTGAGAACAGATGCCGGCGCAGGAAAAGGAAGGAGCATCTTTTTTTCGGCCCGGTGTGACAAATGGACTGAGAGCGCCACGGGCGTCTCCTGCGTCACGCAGCTGTCGCTGGCCTCTTCGGCAGGCTTGTGGCCAGGCTGTAACTCTGCTGCGGCGACGTAAACCACCTGCCTCGTATCTTCCTGATCTTTTGTTTTCACAAATGACAGAGGAGACGTCCTTCTCCTTACCTCACGCAAGCATCCAAGTCTTTACTTTGCATCTTTCAGATTTAGTCCATCTGTCATGAAAGTCAATGAAATGAGGATAATGTCTTTCACAGCATCACTAAAGGAATTTCTTTCTGCAGTGTCAGGAGACCGCAGCGTGAGATCAGTTTCTTAATGGGAAACGGTGAGGAAGTTGAGCGTAGCTCAGGATATTGACTTGTGGTTATGTATAGCTCTCTGTGCATTTATTAGAAACAAAATCCCTCCTCTACACACACACACACACACACACACGCACACACACACACACCCCCCAAATATTAGTATGTAGAGACATGCTGTTGCTCTAAACCCACTTTGATCAAAGCAGAGTTTGGAAGCATAGCATTTAATTGAGACGGTGTGTTGTGGGAGGGACACTTTGATGAAATAGATGAGGTCAGAGAAATATCTGGATTCAATTATTCACGTGTGTGTGAGTGTGTGTGTGTGTGTGTGTGTGTGTGTCTATCTACAGGACATGTGTGTTTAGGTAAGTGTATTAATCTATAGGCTCTATTTTCTCTTGTGCAGGCACTTCATTGTTGCTCTCTAATCTCTCTCATACAAACTAACGTACGGCACAAACACTGAGACGGTGAAGCTGTGATCTGTACACATATGTAGCAGTTTCAAGGCTCTAATGCAGCAGTGGGCAATTTCCCCTCTGTTGATTTTAGGAGACCTTCCCTTGCTCATGTGATTGAAAAGATGCAACCACCACGTAGCAGTAATATTGACATAACGTGAATATTGACAGGGGTGTCTGCTGTGCAGTGAATAATACCCATAGTCAGGTCAGCAGTGTCAGTACATTCATCAGTTATTAAATAATTCTGACACAACTTCAGGATGGAATGAAATAAATGTATTTTTCATTCCATCCTGGAGACACAGACTTTTCAGTCAGTTTCTGTCTTTAAAGCAATTTTAAAGCAATGTTGGCAGCCAATCTGTGATAATACGATGATTAACTTTAATAAATCTGCGAAAATCACTTTGTTGCCATCTACACGTGCAGACTAACCATTAACTACTCACATTCCAATCTCAGAGATATGAAACAGAAATTCAGGAATTCCTCTACAAACAGTGATGTGACGATTTAACTGCAAAATGACAAACACGTTTAGCAGCCTTTCTTTTACATAGGAATACAAGCAGTTCAGTCAACTCTACTGCAAAGAGTCACGTCGCAGACTGTCAGCAATCTGTCTGCATTTAAAAGTTAGACGGCAATTATTTGAAAACCTCCAGCCTGTCTGAGAGGACTGCAGTCAGTCTGAGACAGGCTGCCTCCCACCAGGCGAGCTGGGGAATCACCCCCAGGTCAGAAGCGGTCGCAGGGAGGTTTCCTTTTTTTTTTTTTTTTTTATTAGCTAGGGTCACAGTAGAGCTGGAGCCAATCCCAGCAGATGCTGACAGAGACGCGAGCTTCACCTTGGAGTCCTCGGCAGTCCATCACAGGATGGCTTATTAAGTACTAAATAAAAATATTTGGGCTGCTGATGCACAGAATGGGCTTCCTGGCCTCAAAAGAAACTGACATGACTTGCCATAATTAAGGTTGCCATGACTACACATGCTGATATTGTATTCCACCTTTTAATAAGCTCTTAATTTCTTCTTAAGCTTATTTTCTTTAGTGTGCCATGTGAGAACTGCACTTGTACCTCTGGTCTCTAAAACTGCACATATAAGTTGTGCAGAGTGTCTGCACTTACGGTTCTGCTTGCAGGAACACCGTCATTAATATCTGCGAGCGAGCAGTTGTGTGCCCTCCAATTTAGAAGGCTCTTCACAGTGGACGTCTCAGCAAGCGTGACAAACTGCAGCTGGATTTATGCTGGATTTACTTTTAATGATGTTTGAGCAGAACATACTCTGTTGACAGAAACCCCCAAACTAACTCTGAAACGCTCGAGAGTTTTGTGTGTGTGTGTGTGTGTGTGTGGGAGATGAGAATGTGTGAACACGCATGTGACAGGTAATATAAGCCACTCCTGTAAACAGCGTAATGAGTCAGATTTGATTAAAGTGTCGACAGACGCCACATATGTCAGATCCACTTGCGACAGGCTCTCGCAACGTGTCGATTGGCCGGCTTCAGTTTTTCCAGGTCATAACCTTTGCTGACAGGCCAATCGGTTACAGCATAAACACGGGCTAAATGGTCTGTCAGACCGCCAGCTTCGGTCTTTTAATTTGCCGTGAGGGCATCTTAATTCTAAAAGAAAGATTCTCATGTCCACATCCTTTTTTGGGTCCTGCAAAATCCTGGGAAGAGCCTCCGGCAGCAGTAAGCTAAACACACTGCCTCATTTTATTTTGCTGTTTGCAAGCCTTTTGAGGATAGAGTCAAATTGTGTTTGTGCAGACACCTCATCAGCTAAAGTCAACTCTGTTAAACTAGTCATCAGACGGGAATCGGAGGCGATGTGTGGGTGTTTGTGGGGCCGGAGCCGCCGAGACGTCACATTCCCTCCTCGTTCCGTTTCAGCACTTTTCTCAAATCTCTGTTTTCCCTCTGTTGATAATAACGGAGTCGGTTTTCCAACAAACGCCTGCATCCGAAGTGACACACAAACAATCAGAGTCGCACATACGCATTCGGCACCCGTTTTTGCTGTGAACTCACTCAGCCGTAATGACATAGCTAGTGTTGCCACAGCGTAGCTACAGATGGAAGCAATTATGGCGCTGTGAAAATATTTCCTGAAGAAAGGCAATGTTTTGACTGGTGGAACAGCGGGATGCAGTCACTCAGTAATTGAGGTCCGCTAAAACATCAATGAGGCGAAGGCAGATTGGAGATCCCTTGTTGTGGCGTCATGTTCGAGTGGATGACGATCACCACAGAGCTAGGACGGGCTCGGGCTTTTTGTCTGCTGCTTGGAACGCTGTGACGAGCTTTGTGTAGGAAGGAAAACCTGTTGCCATATTTACAGCCGCGGCCTCATTTAATTCCATCCTAATTACTGCAGTTTGGAGGGGGCCTCGGCTGAGGCTTGAGCTGATAAAGCCGACAGAGTTCTTTGTATTTAAACGGCAGCCGGTTAAAACACAGGATCTTAAGTTTGCTGATGATAAATGTGTTGCCCTGCAGTCTGAACCCATCCAGAGACAGACAAAGACAGAGAGGGTTTTTCTTTTTTTTTCTTTTTTGGTTTGATGCTGTCCCCTTTCAGAGGCAGAGAGCTTTCAGTAACCTTCATGCCACCTTCCTCCAATCCTAACTCTCTCTTCTGTCACTCCTGCAAGTCGCACACAAGGGCAGGGAGTGAGAGTGAGGGGAAGCTGAGATGGAGGAAGCGCAGCGCATAACTGTGCATCCCCAGACACCAGCTTGCGCTCTAGCTCTCACATCTTTCCCACCCCGAGGAGCTTCTGAGGGGCTTGAAGAACAGAGTCGATCCCCTCGGTGAATACTGAGGTTTAGGCTGATGAAATACGAGGACCTCACACCATTTACCAACTGACATGTGTAAGTGTGTGTTTGGGCGGTGAAATAGCGTACGGTGTGTGTCGTTTTTCAGTGTGGATTTTTTTTTTAAGAGCTCTAAGAAGATAAGAATAGTAGCTTCAGCCTTTGGAAAGCTCAGCGAGGTGCAAGGACTCCTGAAGGTTTTCGGCTCTTTCATCTGACTTCTTCCTCCGAGTCCTCTCCGCTCGCATCGCATCTCGCTCTCCACAGCAGGTTCCTCACAGAAAGCTCTGAAAAACACACGGGAGCCTGCTGACCCCTCAGAGAGCCACAGATCTTGGCTGATTGATGTTTTCTGTGTTTGTGTGTGTGTGTGTGTGTGTGTGTAGCCTCATGACCGTCACATATGTAAATCAAAAGCATTTGTTGGAGGGAAAAAAATGTCACATATATTGTAATTAAAATATGGTATTACAACATAGTGCCTGCAGAATATTTCAATGGCCTTCGATCGGTACTATCTACACACAGCGTGAACGTTTCCAATGTTATGTTTGTGTTTTTCTTGGATTTGTCAAAATCAGATGAATCCATGAATCCTCCCTTAGTTATGCTGCAATAGGTGTAGGCTGCTGGGGGATTCCCATGATGCACTGAGTATTTCTTCACTCACTATGTGTTTATACACCTCTCTGCATTGAATCATTAGTTATTATTATTCTCTGCTCTCTTCCACAGTGTGTATTATTATTATTATTGGGCTTTTTCCTCTGTATTATTGTAGGGTCTTTATCTTATAATATACACGATGATTTGAGAATTTGGCGCGATCTAAATAAAATAAGCTTCACTTGATGGTGTTACTACATTGTCAGTCGGAGCTGATCAGCAGACCTCGTCCCTCTATTGTTTTGTTCTTGTAGTGCAAGAAAAACTGTGAATTTTTTTTTCTCCCAAGCTTCAATCGTTATTTGCTAATGAATAATTAAAGGCCTCCTACGAATCAGTAAATCCTAAAATAGTCCCTTTTAGGTGATCATTTGTTTTAAATGTTTATTAAGCACAAAAAGAGTTTGGGAAAAAAAACCCTGTGCCCCATTTAAAAATCTCGAATCTACGAATAATCAAATATTTTCATAAAAATATATTTAAACTTTACAGAAGTTGAATTAATTCTCATTACACGTGCAGGCTTCCACATCGCGCCTCGTCTCAGATGAATATCGGATCCAGCCGGGCTTCCTTTTTTGTGTCACGTAGTCATCTTGTACATATAAGTGTTAAAGTCAGATCCTAGGTGAGCTCAAAGAAACTTTCCTCCTTCAGCAGATGAAAGTAAAAACTGCTTTCTGGTGTCAAACTCTGCACGTATGTCATTCTGCACACTGAAGCTCAAACATCCAACACAAAGAAGTGAAAGGAAAGCACTGTTTTTGAGGAGAGAGGGACTCATTTTCAGAAAAAAATACATTTTTCAAGCAAATGTTCAAAGGCTTTAATGTCTGATATTAGTGCTGTCACCTTTTTCTTTTTACTAATCCAAAGTTTGAGGCCACAACCTTGATAAACTGTAACCATGGGGCACAAATAAAACCGTTAGGTGCTTGATTGCAAAGATTCAATGAAATAAAACAACGTAATGAAAAGTCTGACAAAGAAAAAAGACACATTTAATATTTCTTTTAACTGATTGTGGTGCACTTAATGAGATCAGCAGTAGTGCATTTAAATTGGCTCCAAATGTTTCGTCAGTGGAATAAAACAAAAATAATTCTTTTGTGTTTTAGTTGCAGTTTTTCAATTTTGTAATCCAGTAATATAAGAGCATACTGAGTACTCCTACTTTTACTTTGATTACATCTTGTGCCTTATATTTAGGTACCGACCCTTTAGCGTGCACATTTACTTAAGAATGAGTGTGGGGCGATGGTTTGTGATGGTGAGCGTCCTGGTTTGCATGAGCCAGGTGCCAGCCTTAAACAGAGGTGATACATTTGTATGAAAAGCAAAATATAGATGGGGTGTGAGGTGACCCAACGCCGCTTTGCACAAGAGCACACGAGCATACGCTCCACTTTGCCTCCGTCTGCTGAAATAAACAGCGGGCTGCGTGCCGTTTGAGGAATCTGAACCGGCCCGGGGCGCCAAGTAATATGGGTCTGGCGCCGCGTCCTGAAAGTCCTGCAGTGTGACAACCAGAGTGCTGTAACTATTCTGCTCTCACAGCTCTGGGGATTGTTTTTGTGTCACTCTGACGAAAATCGACCGTGGTGAGTCCCCTACATCAAACAACACTTTCCCTCCTTTCTGAAACACATCAATAACACTGCTGGGGGTTTTTTCACGCCCCCCGGGCACCCCGTTTTTACTTTCACTTCATTGGTGTTTCTCTTCCCTTTGACACTCACAGACCTCTTCTTTGTCACATCTCTCGGCCTCTATTCCTCTTTCCGTCCTTCCTCTACGCGCCGTCCGTCACCCTCTTCCTATCTTGTTAACCCCAGAGTTTGTTGCGGCACTCTGGTATTGATCAGTCTAAAGTCTCTGCAGTCCAGGGTCCTGACAGGCGCCGTGATTCTGAGTGATCATTCATCTCGGGAAGTATCCTGGCGGCGTGTCCAGTTGTGGTGCCGTGGGCCTGTGTCACGGCCGAGACATTTCATTAAAGGCCACCTGTAAATTAACAGAAGAGACGAGCGGCTGCACGGATACGGAGAAAGCAGCTTTTGTCAGCCGCCCGCCTCGATGTAAGGCCTGATGGTTTAATCATTTTGTTAAACCTTCATAAATTTGTATGTGGAAAGAGTCCAACACTTCAGCTCTGGTGGTGTTAACATAAAAAAAACAAAGTGGCGTGTGTTTTCAGCTGGTGGGTGTATAGCAAAGCACAGACGTGATATATGGACGTAGCATGTGAGAAAGATTAAGTTGAATTGCCTGCTTCATGATTTGGGAATGAGAGACGTGAACCCTCTGGGCAGATTGTTAGACTAATTCTGTACGGACCTGCTCTACAATTTACTGCCTGCGACAAGTTTGTGAATATTTATTACTGCTCTCGATAGTGCACATTTGGCTTTGCACCTAAAATGAGAATATCAATTACCAAACGAAAGAGTGCTGTATAGCACCCATATATAGAGGGAAATAATAAAAAGCTACATCCTACTGAGGAACACATGCATGTACGTTTGCACACGTGCACTCTCGTGCACACGAAAAGCTCTGCAAAACAATTTATTTCACCACAGTCTCCGCCACAGCCCAGTTGCTTTGTTTGGATTGGATGCAGCTGAAACTGCTAACAGATTCTCTCTTGTTAAACTGCCTTTCACTAAAAGGTTGACCAAATTTGGAGAACAAGGTCTGCTGATATAATCGAATGAAGAATTAGGAATAGCAACATGTGTGCATAGGGTGTGAAAAAAACATGTATGAGAACCAAAAAGAAAAAAAAGATCCTGTAGCTTTTGATTACGCACCCCCCCAACCCCCACCCCGATGATTTTAACGCAGGTTGTTCCCCAAAGCAACTCCAGACTTACCTCATTTACCCCTAGCAGAGTTTTCTATAAGCACAAAGAAGGAAGCCAAATGAGGGCGAGTTAAAAACCTAGATACACGGGATAGCTGGAGAGTAAGAGCTAGATGGAGAAGAGGAATGTATAGGCAGCAAGGTCTGTAATTATGCAGTCATCACTGAGAGCCTTGACTCTAAATCAGCCAAAAGCCTGATGTGCCCTCGCTAATAAACCCAGAATCTATTAACAGTGTGTTTTTTGGTGGAGATTTTATGGAATTTTAATTATAAACACATGGGTGGTGTGCATAAATGTTTTAACATATTGATCAGCCGAGTGTGCGTCTCAGTGGCCCTTGGGAGCCAAGGTTGGGGTTTTTATTTCTTTATCTTTTTTTAACCAGAGAGTTGTGCACAAGTCCCCAGCAGCTTTCTTTAAGCTGCGCTCTGAAAATGCTGTCAGGGACAGACTGTAAATGGTTTTACAGTCATCCCGAGAGTAAACAGGGTTTATGAGCAAGCAAGGTTTAGTCCAAGTAAGGAGCTGGGCTTCTTCTTAAAGCCTTTCAATTCTTTCCCAGTTTGCTGCCTGGCTTGAACACACATTGGTGTTAGTTTCACAGCTCACAACATGAGGTGCGCTGCATTTGTGTGCGTGAAACAGAAGTAGTGGAGGTAATGGGTAAGTTATGTAGTGTATCTGTTGAAAGAAAACGAAAAGGAGTAAGACGGCAGGAAGGAGTACGTGCTAAAAACAAGAAACGAAACAGCGCCTGCAGTCTCTTCAACAGAGGAGAAGGAGACGAGGATAATGAGCAAAATCACTGAGCCATGGGTGCAGGCAGAGCGCGCGCTTACTTATTAACTCACACATATTCATACATCTATACACACTTATTCACACTACAGCACACGTGCTTTGCCACGTGAAATCCCACCGTCACTGCGTGCATAAACACATTAACATTATGCATAGAAATGGTGGATTCCAGAGATGAAAGCCCCTCAGATCACCGGCTGTATGCTGACACAGTCGTAACCTATCAAGCTCAGAAGTGTGCGCTCGTGGCATCGACAGGTCCACCGGGAAGCTGTGAAGTCTCTTTGTTCTGTTTTGATGTGCTGTATTTCTAAAACATGGATTCTGGCTCTCAAACCGCATAAAAGTTCCCCTGCTTGCCTTTTGATTAAGGAACTTATCGAACTGTAGCAACCTTAAATAGTTTGCAAATTAATTTGTTAGCATCTAAAATGGCTAACGCCAGCAGACGGTAATCGAAACCGGCGTGAGTCATGATGCTGTTTGGAGGTTCTGTTGTTACATGGCGGGAACACCAAAAACTAACACTTCATAGTTTTTTTCAAAACCTAAAACTAAATTTTCAGTGTGGTTTGCTTTAGCAAACATTTCAATTTCATTTCTGTGATGCGGAGAATGCGCACACGCCCCGGCTAGCACCCCATCCTCACTAGCTGCTAACAGTTGTGAATTGTTAGAAGTCCAGCGTAACAAACTGCTGTAAAAATAAGAGAGTTTTTTCTTTGTCGAGTGCAAAGACTTGTGGGAATGTTTTAGAGACAGACACATTTTCAACAAACACAGTTTCAACATTGCTGGAAAGGTGTTTTATTTTGTTAAATAATAACTACGGGAAATAAAGATCACAGTGATTTAGTGATCATTAAAATGTGTTCAGAATATGCAAACTGATGGTGATTCAGTTCATAAATCACAACACGCTGCTCTCCCCTTCATAACTGCATTTATAGCTTTAAAGTATATGTATCTGACTACGGCACAGAAATGAGAACAAATGAGTCTGTGGTGTAAGAACGGTCAGCTGCTCAGACTCGTGTAAACTGCCTGTAAAACACATGTTGTGTAGATCACAGTACACCGACGGGAGCTGTGGCTGTAGATAACGGTGGGCACGCTGCAAGATAACAGTTTACCACCGGTAAATCTTTCAGCGATTGTCTGAACTCGTGTTTTTCTGGAGGTCTCTGCCGTGTTCCCAGTTTTTGCAGTCATTACAGTATCATCATAACCTACAGAAACGATGGCCAAATCTGCCAGAACGATAAGACTCAGTACATGTAATAAACAGGGATTATGCCTTGGCTGGACTTCTCTAATCATAATCATCATCACCGATGGTGGGTCGAAAATAATTTTCCTTCCCTTCGTCTCATTCACACATGTTCACAAGGCCTTTGTTGAAAGTGGCGCCAAACTGTGATTCTGGAGCGAGCAGATACCGAGTCTTCTGCCAGAGCTCTAATCAAGGGAAATGTCTAACAACTGGCATGGCTAGCAGGGCTTTTCAATAATTTCCTTTACTCGCTCTCTAAATGCAGGGAGGTAGAAATGAGAGCGGAGGACAAGTAGAAGCGATTATTGGTAGGCACAGAAATTTAGCATAACTGCATCTGTCACACTGCAGAAGTAACGGAAACTTTGACACTCGAATATAAAATTAGATTTTACTGGAGCAACTTTGATTTCAAAGTATGTGAATAAAAGTTTCCTTACTTGTCTTTTGAGTTCGAAGCTATTACTCCCATCATGCCGCCACCCCCGGTGATCAAAGGAGCGGTGGGTAGGAGAGAGAAATTGAGAAAGGATTAACGGCTAACAAGCGCATAGGAGGGAGGGCAGGATGGCGCCGCGCGAAGGAACGGATGACTGTGGGTTAGAGACAAAGCCGGCGAAATACCAGAGAAACTCTTATTTTCTTTGTGCTTTTGATTTTGACAGTTAGGCGGTATAAAAGTATATTCGAGCAAATATCTTATCAGTGTTGCTTTCATCAACACGGAACTACACCTCTCCGCTCTCTCCTCTGTGCTCCCTCCTCGATCGTATTTCACTTTTGTGGTCACCTCTTTAATCCCCTCTTCTTTTTTTCATTAGCCGTGTCCTCCCTCTCATCTTCGCCCCCTCTTTTGTCTCATGTCCTCTTTTCTCCCCCCACTTTCTTTCCTTTTTTCCCCCTTTTTTAACATACATACTGTAAAATCGCTCTCCTCTCCCTTCTTCTCATTGTTACGCTGTAATTGGAGCTGGAAGCCCGGAGACAAGCAGCTCAGTGTTCGTCAGGCTGACAGGCAGGCCTGTTGGCTTCTATTAAGGTTTAATAAGTGAGCAGGATTGGAGAAGAGAAGGAGCCGAGATGAGGAAGGAGTGCGAGAGCAGTAGTTTCTGCTGTCACCCCAAGGATGCGGGGAAACCTGCCTGCTGTCACAAAAACGCACACTACCCAATCGCTCTGCTTTCTGTGTGCTCTCTTTATCATCGTAATCCTTTTTCAGCTTATTCCCACTGGCTAAAGATTTCCTCTCGATGTCAAGCATCCAAGAAAGACATAAGTGGGGGATAAAAGAAGTTGGCAAAAAATAATTAACATATCTAAGTGTCCGTGTCAAAGAGAGAGAGAGAGTTGGGGAGCCATGTTTGCTGTGACACACACACACACACAGCAATAATAAACACACTTGTCAGAAACGTGCCCCTGCACGAAGCTGACAGCAGCATTATTGCAGCCGTGCAGAATTTAATCTAAAGTGTCACACAGCAAGCCTGGACCACAGCCGAGGTACACGTTAAAGAAGCATCTGAAACCTCTGCATCCGAGTGCGCCGCGAACAATTCCAGATGTTGCGAGCGTGGGAGAGGAGATTTGTGGTGGTTATTGCTATTAGTCGTTCTGAATTTTTCTGCGGTTGCAGAACTTCATTTTTGTTTACAAACTCATCAGGACTCTAAAGATTATTGAAGAAAAATTCAACCCTAGATATGTGCAATACCTGACTTTTCAAACTCCTCAAGCCTGTGTGTGTGTGTGTGTGTGTGTGTGTGTGAGTAGAGCAGACGGAATATGGTAGTAACTTCTTGCCTCTGTTTCGCAGAAAAAATGTCCATTTTCCTGAAGAGAGGAATGATAATGTAACTGAAGCCGACGAGCTCTCCGAGCTGAATTTTGGCCAAAAACATGGAAATAAATACAGCAATAATAAGCCTGTGTTTAGGCTCCGCGACCAAAGATGCCAACAATATGTTCAAGGAGAGAAGAAGTCCCAGTGAACAAACGCCAAATTCAGTCCAAACATGGAAGAGCATGGGTGCTTAAATGAATACACAAATACTGTGCTGGTTAGCCTGCGTAACCACGAGCTGGCTGTGTTTTGATATGCTCTGAGATCTCAATTATGAGCTGCCATCTGTGTTCAGAGCAATTTTGAGATATTAGGCAATCAACTTTTTACATCCCGTTGGGCAAAATCCTAAATAAGCCTTAATACACGGTCAAATAAACACTTTCCAATGCATAGCATGAACCACATGTGAAGACCTGCTGCAGGAGAACAAACGTATTCTTTTGTGGATACGTGTTAATATTCAGAGACTGTGATGTAGTCATAGGAAAAAAAAAGGGAATGTTGGGAGGAAGGCTTGTTGAATCAACCAAAAGCAGAAATGAAAGACAAATAGAGATCGTATTACGCTCTAAGGCCGACACGATCCCACTGATCTCGGCTTATTGAGGAACATTTGTCTGATGCTGAACTGAACTGAACTGTGTGTGTCACATGATTAGCAGGCTGTAACTAAAGCCCGTGTCCACGTGTTTCACTGAGCTCAGCGGATTGGTGATAAAGCACTAATTAGTGATGAAAAGGACATTGATTGACCAACAAGGCCACTTGATTAACGGCAGGATTCAATCGATGGAAATTGCAAACTTGTGAGTGTATGAGCTCACATCGATGGCGTCCGCAATCTATTGTCCAAGCTCTAACATTTAATTGTTAGTGACAAGAGATGGATGAATGATTGAGTGCAGTTGTGCCCATTGTCACCTCAGCTCTGTAGGTTGCAGTCATGCTTTAAGGCAGAGACGTCAAACTCGTTTTACATCGTGGGCCACATGCAGCTCGCTCAGTGAAACTCCCCTTTCAAAATTTTTTTTCCATCATTTAATGACGGAATAATCTATTAACCTGATTACTTTGGTGTAATATGAACAGCCGTGTGCAAAGTCCTTATCAGTAAAAAGAAATGTGTAATACAATTAGAAGTCCAAAATTTATGACTCCCTTCACATTTTCCAAAGCTGTCCAGAGGAGCTTTATTGGAGTCTTCCAGGCCAATTCTGGCCCCAGGACCTTATGTTTGACACCCCTGCTTTAAGTAGGGTGGGTGGTGTAAAGAGGTGGCAGCTGCTCCAACGCTGCTGGCTGTGGGCAAACCAAGCCTCCGCCCTGAGCCTGGTTCTGCTGGATGTTTCTTCCTGTTAAAAGAGAGTTTTTCCTTCCCACTGTCGCCAAAGCGCTAGCTCATAGAGGGTTATATGATTGTTGGGGTTTTCTGTTTTCTTTGTATTATTGTAGGGTCTTTACCTTACAGCAGCGCTCCCAAACCCCCGGGCCACGGACCAGTACCGGTCCGTGAGTCGTTTGGTACCAGGCCACGAGAGTTGAGGCTCGGGTGTGAAATTCATGGTTTTCAGGGTTTTTATCGGTTTTCATTCGTTTTTTAAAAATCGTTTTTATCGTTAACTCGGTTTCCCTGGGTCTTTTCCCATGTGTTATGAATAAATCTTCTTTTTTTGGTACTGGTGCTGGTTTTATTTTGTTGTATTTATCCGCGACACCTTAAAGGCCGGTCCGGGAAAATATTGTCGGCCATAAACCGCTCTGTGGCGCAAAAAAGGTTGGGGACCGCTGCCTTACAGTACAAAGGGCCTTGAGGCGACTGTTGTTGTGATTTGGCACTATATTAATAAAATTGTATTGAATTGAATTGAACAAGCTTCCCACACAGACAGACAGAGACAGACAGAATGGGGGGCAGGATGGAAAAGTGAGCTGTAATATTCCTGTTATTGGGTCAAAACACGCAAAAATATTTTGTCAAGTGAACCAGTACCAACTGCCTCACATGTTCTTTTTGTTAATTAGCAAATATTGAGACGTTAAACTAAGACGGAGAGCCTGATAAATATTACAGCTATCAGCATTTCCTCACAGAGGAGAAGAGCTTCAAGTCGGCAGTTGAAAACAAAGTTTTTCCATTATTAACTTTGTTTTTAATGCTCGGTGACCGTAAAATTTTCTTAAGACGTGGCTGAACCCAAAAAAACAGTTTGAGGATTTTGGTGTCAGAAAAGTAAATAAGCTGCAAGTAAAGTCCAGTGAGTTCCACAAAAGGTCAAACCCGAAGTATTACAACACCTAACACTGAAATTATCAGAGAAAAACTAAGTGGTTTTTCAATGAATTTATTCCTTGAATGAGAAATGATTAATTTTTTTGTTAAAAAACACGAAGCTGTTATTTAATTATTATTAAACCCATTTGTCTTCAAATTTCGACATTTTTTTAATAAAGTTAAACGCAATAAAAACTTTTCATTAGGAGTGTTTCATGGCTACACGATTTCTGGTCGATGATGAAGAACGCAGAATATGCTAATACCTAACAAATTCAAATAACAGCTGTGCTCACTATTACACCCCATTATTCACAGGTTAAATTACCCACATCCTGTAAGCACTGACGCAGCAGCGTGCACCGTACAAGAACGCACGACTTTATGAAGTTACTTCAAGATGAAGCTGCAGATTTGTCTGCTGGAGACGGCGTCCTTGTTTTTATCCAGCCTTTTCACACAGAAGTAACAGTCAAGGTGTTGTTTAATATTATTTTTAATTCAATTTTGAGTTTTATCATTGTTGGCCTGCTTGTTGCAGCTTCAGTGATGACGGCAGGCTAAACTATTAAATATTTACAGGATATTTGTGACATTTATGGGAAATTTCTTGAGGGGAAAGCGTAATTTTTCTTTTTAAACTCAGTTTATTTTGATTTTGGTTTCCTCTTCGGGGCTGTTGATACACCTGCTGTGTGTTTTTCTGATTACAGATGCTTGGTTGTGCTCATAAAATAAAATGTTGTGATGGTGAAGACGTAGCTTCCTGTTCCTGTCGAGTCCCAGCAGAGAGAGATTGGCTTCAGGGGGGTCCGTATTTATAGCGGATACAATCTGCCCTCAGAAAAAGTCTCATTTAAGCTGAAAATAGAGCTTCTGTTTACCTGAACGTTTTACTGCCTGTGTGTGATAAGATGCTCGTTCGTGCTTCCCGGCTCTTGGAGCATGATGTCTGATTTTATGTATTGTTGGTAGATTTCCTAAGCAGGTTTTTATATATATGCGAGTTGGCCAAAGTGTCAGGTTCTCCTGAGTCAAAGGCCTAAATATCAACTACATTTGTGAGTCGGTGTTGAGTTGAACAGTTTGTGTGTCAGCTCAATATCGAGTCCACAAATGGCCAGAAGGGCTCACGCCTTAAATTAATGTCTCCACGCGGGATGTCTTGGTATTGCTTTTGGTTGGACAAAAAGTTCCGAATGATGGTCTTCATTCATTTTTAGGCCAGTAAAGAGTCATAGTTTTTACCAACTTTAATCCAGCCGAGAGCTGCGTGGCCGTTCGGCCGCCTCTCACAGCATCTTAGCTGCCATTCCTCCGCTTTAATGCCAGTGTGTAGCATAACACCAAACGACACAAAGCCAAGGGCCACTTTAATTAAGCACCAGGCTGTCTCATGCTGGAGTGTTTGAACCACAACCGGCACCATTAAAAATGAATATCTCTGTTAATAAAAGTATGTTTGTTTAAAAACACAACAGTGTCGTTTTCTTAGTGTTCATTATTCCTCCCGTTCTCTGCCCCGCTTTGTGCTCGGCAACTTGTAAGTGAGTAAGTGGCTCCCACTGTCTATTAATGATATCCATTTATTTTCTCTTAGAAAGGATTTATTTTGCTGTCCTTGTGGAGACATTCCTCCCTCTGCCACTACTGGAGCTGTAATTTAACAACTATTACGAGTGTTTGTCTAAGGCCCCAAATGTTCAAGTATGCTTTAGGCCACGACTCTCTCTCTCTCTCTCTCTCTCTCTCTCTCTTCTAACACCCTCTTTTTGCCTTCATCTGCTTCCCTTGGCACGCACATGCTCTCATTGTATTCATTTGGTGCTGGTCCCAAGAGCTTACGCTGCAAAGAATGACTTCTTTTCTGGCATTTTTCTAATTGATCCATGGCAGCCCAGGCTGTGGTCTTGCTGTTTTCATATCTTCAATAATTCATAAACAGTTCTGTCTGAGGGACTTCATCTCTTGTACTCACTAAAAAAAAACAAAAAAACCCAAGATACAGAAATTTGTGTTTTGCAGATGAGCTGTTCTTTATCTATAAACGTGATGCCTCTCGTTCACTTGTGCAAGAAGTCATCTTGCTGTATGGATGCAACAAAGAAAACAAATGTGTGCATACGTTTGGCTAACACTTACAGGGTATTTCTGTTTCAAAATAGTTCACAGCACACTTGATGTAACGTCAACGGCACCTGGACTGTAGAAGTGATTTTCATAGTATGGAAGCTTAAAATTATTACTCGCCATTAACGGCAGACTTGGCATCTTGCTCTGTAAAGCTAATGTTGTGAAACATGTTAGCTTTGAGAGCTATTCTCAATCAGGAAGACAGTTATTAGAGCTATTAAAATCACCATCCACTTTACATAATGAAGGCAATTAGCCACAGCTACCTTGGCTGGAAAGCATACGACCATTACCACCCACAGAGAGGAGATAGAAAATAGGTCACTTTGTCTGGCTGTTTGCAAACTCCCAGGAAACGCTGATGCTTTTTGCGTGCTTTCACCAGTTGACTGAAGACCTTTTTCTTTCTCTCTCTGTTAGGAATTCTGCTCCAAGAGAGTTTCATCGAGGAGCCTGATGGCCTCGTGTCCGTAAACCTCTTAGTGGTGTCTGCTGTTTCAGCCTTTGCAACAGGAGCCGTCCTCTCTGGTCTTACCGTCTGCTGGATCATGAGTCACCGCCACCGCCACTCTCGCGGCTCTGGAGCCAGTGGCGCCCGGCGCAAAGGTGACAAAGAGCAAAGCATGCTGGGGCAGGGCCGCAGCGGGTCGGTGATGAGCGTGACGAGAACCAGTGGTGGGGAGCGGCGCTGTTCGCAGGCGGACAACCCCTTTGTCACGCCCAACGGCTGGCCTAAAGGAGAGATGGACCCCGGCTTGCTGCCCACCCCCGAGCAGACCCCCCTGCAGCAGAAACGGGGCGTGCGTCTCCCGGACACCGAGTGGGACCAGAGTCAGACCTTCCTCACCGCCGTGGGGACTCCATGCCCAAACAACTCTGTCATCTACCTGAGCTCCAAGTTCCTGCACGGCAGTGGAGGCGGCGGTGGTATGGTCAGGATAGATGACCCGGGAGAGGTGGTGCTGCCTCCTCACACAGAACGCCAGCGCTACCTGATCCTCGCCACGCAGAGAGGGGAGCACGGTAGCAATCGCCCCACCGGTGCGCTAAGGAACTCAGCAGGAGAATACATCTACCCTGCCACGCCGCAGGACTCCCCCGACCGACGGAGGGTGGTGTCCGCTCCCACTCCACACATGGACTACGGGGAGCCTCGCTGGAGTCACGAGGCGCTCAACTACAACAGCAACAATGGCGCACCCTATCACCCTCAGCGCCAGGGCCTCATCAGGCCAGACATGCACGGGCCCCGAGGGCTGGGAGAACTGGCTGACTTCAGCCATCTTCTAGGAAAGAGCGTGGGCGAGCGCACCCCCAGTGGCCAGTGAGGCGACGCAGAGGAGCCCTGACGCCAACCCCTTCCCTCCAACAGCAAACTGGAATCAATCAACCCTCAGATTCACTGTCCCGGTCCAACCTTACCCTGTCTGTCCTCTCTCACTGTCATTCAATGTTCAGACATCACTCAGCTGACTGAAGAGAGAGACAAAGAGAGAGAGCTGACAAAGAGGAGACAACTCTCTGTACATCTCCGTTCCTCCGTTCGTAATCCGAGGTGCACGCCTCGGCTCTGTCGGTGGTTCCAACCGCAGAGCGTGACTTTGACTCCACGGGACGACCGGTGAGCTGAAAAGAGGGGTGTGGAGAACAAAGGCTCTTCATAGAAGGACAGTGTGGAGATTAAAAAAAACAAATAAAATGACAATTTGGCCTGATGCACCAAATGTGAAAGGTCTCCCTCCACCATTCTGTTCATTGTTTTAACACCACAGATCTTCTTTAAGTGTGAATTCACGTTTCTGCTTTGGTTTGCTGGTGCCGGTGGCATCCAGCAGACAACCATGTGCTTTTCTTTGGACTCGAACTGATGTCGCTGTCAGAAGGCCGCGACTCTCAGCCAATCACGCTGTGTGTATGTGCGAATACGTGTGGCCACGACAACCCCAGCCAGCGTCCTGTCTAAACTGTGAAGTATACCCGTATAAAAAAGATGGTAATAACATTGTTTTCTTTTTATAACCAATCACAGAGAGACAGACGGATTTTATCACGTGTCTACTTGAGGCTCTTTGTGTTCACCAATCGGAGGTTTGGATGGTTGGTTGATCAGTGGCTAGTGAGGAGGTCGGACTCGCTCTGTGAAAGTAAAAAAAGAGCAATAATGAGCAAGATATATATAAGGATAAAGATAAAGCCAATTTAATTTGATATTTTTATATCAGCATCTTCTCAGCAAAGAAAACCGAAGCTTCGAGACATTGGAAAGGCTCTGGGAAAAAGGAACAGTATCTCCACTCCACCCCCCTCCCTTGCTGCCTCTCAGTATGCCTGGGTCTGTCTGACCTGACCCGAGGCCTCCCCGGGCTCCGCAGTCCATTTGAAGGAGGGAATGTGAGCTCTGACTGTCTGCCCGGCCGCTTGGGAGCTCCATTCAGCCTCTTCTGCTCGACACTGAGACTCTTTGTGCCCCAGAGGCGGGAGGAGACTGCGGCAACAAATAACCGTTAAGAGTCAAGGACCTAGCCCACCGCCACAGCCCGGCGGAATATCAATGAGGAGGACAGCAGCTCCATCCGTCACGAGAGACGCAGCGACTGGGCCCGGGCATCTCTCGCGGCTCACGCGCACTGGCGATTCACTGGTTTGCTGGGACAAGGATGAGCTAAGGGGCTGAAGCTGGGGCTGAGGCCAGAGTAGGGGCACTGCTCACTGTTCACAATGGTCATCCCTTGTGGCTCCATCCCTTTCTTACTCTCAGTGTGTTTCCCAACAAAAGCAGGATAAAGAAAACAGACGGGCATGGGTATATTGGGGTGTGGAGTTACTCTTTCACTGCGTTGTCTGATCTTTTGATGTTTCCTATTTTCATCAGCTCTCATCTGTCCTCGATTCAAACGTAGATGGCTTCATCTGGGTCATACGTTCGTAAAGGTGGTGTTTTTATGTGTGTGTGCGTGAGTGTGCGAGTCTCTTAGGGCTTGTATACATGAATGTGTTACTCATATTGAGTGCAACAAAACAGCTTTGATCAATCTTACTCTCATTCTCGCCCTGCTTTTCTTTTCTCTTTTGAACCATTAATGGCCATCTAACATTCACAAATGCATGTTAACAATGTCAGAGCCCTGCGTGGGAGCGGTGTATGCTATGGAATACGTTTAAACCATTATACCGTACACAAAGAAGTGCAGTTAAAATGGACGAGCTGGGTTTTCCGCTTTAAATTATAGATGCTATTGAAACAAGACACACATCTTTCGGTCCTGATACAAAACAACCCTTTTTCTATTCAGATCAGTGATTTTTCCATCAAAGCGGGACGCATGCCCGCCCAAAAACTTTAAGCTACCTTATTGTACTTCCAGGGTTACAACAGCTCGTCACTGGGGCAGTACTCTCTAATGTACTGCCATTGTGCCCTTGAGGTTTGTAGCTTACAGAGACCAGTCCCAAACCTCTGGTGACAGTTTCATACCTTAATGCAGCAGTTCAATAAAACTATTAATCAACACGCATGTCTTTGAACTGTGGAAGAAGCTGCAGCACCTGGAGAGAAACCCACACAGGCACAGGAAGAACAAGCACGCAAGACGGATCCAAAAAATGCTTTTCATTTCACTTTGATTTAACAGAGTTTGATATCTCTTAGTATTAAACTCTACAAGAGAAGGCCCTGTGATTAGCCCCAAGGAGGTAGACTGCACTTGTGGGGACAGAAAAGCTTTCTTTGTACCCACACCTCTCAGCTCTCTAAGAATTTATGGCACTGTTTCCAAAGTTTTTCAGTTTGTTTTCTGTCTTAAAACTTTCGATCGATCGACCTCACTGTAGGGGTCGTCCAGCGTCCAGCGTCTGGGTTTGGACCTGCAGGACGCCTCAGACCTTCCTGTGTGGCGTTTGCATGTTCTGACTGTGCCTTACTCCAGGTTCTCTGGCTTCTTCTCAAATGCATATATTTTAGTTTGACTGGTGACTCTAGCCTGTCTGTGAATGTTCGTCTGCCTGTGTGTGTTAGCCCAGCTGCTCACCTGAAGTCAGCCCCATTCCCACCATTTTTTCACCTTTTTTCTTTTACAAAATAAGTAATAAACGTAGTTTGAGCATATCAAAACACATGCAGGCATATTTTGAACAAGAACCGTCTGATCCAAGAAGCGTAAACAGAAGCATAAATCTGACCCGACACTCGATACCACCTGACAGTGTTCAGCTCCGCAGACACATTTCTGTTGAGGTTTAATACCCAGCCCTAACAAATGTACAGCCAGGCTTGACGTAATATATGAGGCAGGCCAGTGAAAGAGATTTACGAAGGCAAGGACAGAGGAGGAGGTCAAGCAGGCAAACGTGATGTTACTGCATTACCGCCTCGCCACCACATTAAAGCAGTGTATTCTTTACACATTCCACCCTGAAACAGGTCATTAGTATTGAGGATAGGAAGCTCTCCACCAGCCAGGACGCCGCTTGTCTCTCCCCCACCGCCGAGTCTTCGTGTGTGTGCCCATGAGGCCTCTCTGTCTCGCTCGGCGTGCCCAGCGAGGCATCTCCTCGCTCCGCAGCTCCTCCGGTTTTTCGCTAAACATGCTTGATTAGGCAAAGTACATTCCCGGCCCTCTAATGGCCTGATGAGCCCCTGAGAAGATTACTGCAGACACATCAGCCCTGAGAGGGAGGCGCTGTTCAACCAGCTCCGCTAACCACCAGCTGAACACACACTCACAAACTCGCGTGCAAACATACAAAAAGGACCTTTAACCAAATTTGGGGCACAATTGAATTAGGATCGGGAGCTGGGCTCGGGCCTGCTGTAGGCTGACTCTGACTGGTGTACATGTTACTTTACTGACTGCATAATTTGATTACCTTAGTTCAACATTACAGCGGAGCTAAAAAATTCACGTGGACCTCATGGAAGCTCTGTTTATTAAAGCCATCATCCTCCCCTTTCTTTGCATACTTCATGTCATTCCCATTCCTCCTCACAGAGCAGCTGCACTTCTTCTCCTTTTCTTTAAACCCTTTGATGGTTAGCAGACTCCTGCCGGCCCAGCTCTCATTGCACTTGTCACCATTAAAGGTTAGCTGGTTAATTTAATGATTCAGTAACAGAAACAGAAATCAAAGTAACCTCCACTTTATTTCACATTAAATCCTTGATGCATAACAGTTTTTAGACATTTCCGTAACCTCTCATGTGGCAAATTGCTTTCTTTTTCCTATAAGGGCTTATGCTTTGTTTTATTTAAATGTAGCATATACTGCCTCCAGTCCTGCAAACACACACACACACACACACACACATTCTTCCTCTTTATTTCTGCTCTGCACGAATCAACACACACATAAAATTTCCATCTCTGTCTTTGTGACCCAGCCTGTCTGTGATTTTATTTATTAAGATGTGTGTGTGTGCGCTCGCTGAAGAGACCATGCCTTTGTGTGTTGGGGTTGTTTGTGCCGTGTGGCCCAGTCACATGATGCCCCCCAGCCAATAACTGCCATTTTGCCCCACAGTGCTCCAGTGCACTGTCCGCGCTTTATGCCCCAGAAAAGGTCCAGGAAGGAGGCTAACTCGCTTAAAATCCAGCGATGCGCGGGGATGTGGTGAAACGAGACTGCACCTCCCCAGCCAACACACGAGACAAAAAAGCACAAACGGCGAAAACAAAATCAACGTTTGCATTTTTGTAAAGTTGTAGATGTATTTAGTCGGCGCTGACCATTTTTGTCATGTTTGCTTTTTTCTATTGTTTGTTTCTGTGGTAGATACTTGGTTTTAAGATTTCTATGGAATATTACTGTATATGATTTCAATTCTCTGATGTGCCAGATTTGATGATGACGATGACCCGATGACTATCATGATGAGCAGTACTGTGAGCAGCACCAAGTTGTTGCGTCCTGTTTGGATCTGAATGTGAATGTGAATCAGAAGAAGAAGAGGAGGCAGAGCGAATTAACCACAAAGACCTAGCTTTGGGAGGAGGCCGCTCTCCTCCAGAGCGAAGGACCCCGCCGTCCTGCGGCTCCCACCGGAGGCCGGCCCCGCAGTCGCCCCGGGGCCTCGGGGGTGGGCTGTCATCGGATGACAACACATGTCCCTGCTACGTGTACATAACCTTGATGCTTACATGTAATTTAAGTGCAGTAGCTGCATGACGACAAAGCCTCCGTGTGTGTACAGAAGTAGCGACGTGTGAATTTGTACAGTACATGCAAGTGTGTGTGCGCTTGTGTCCGCGAAGAAATCTGTCCGTCGTCACGCGAAAAGCAACACGTGCATGCACCCTACGACAACTGCGCAGCACACACAAACACAAAGGCCACACTCATACGAACACACAGACACGCTCCAGCAGTTGTTCGCCATGTCGCCACATTGTCCCGAGCTCTGCCTGTCACTCCGCATGGAGACTTTACTCTGTGTCAACTTTCTTATTCTAATAAACCACTCAGACATGGACTTCACATCGAGTTCTGATCATTGATTACGGCTTTCTAATTAATTTTGCTCCGTCACTGATCATATTTGCTTACATAAAAACAAAAGCCTGATATCCAAGATACAAAGTGTTTATACGATGCAGTATGTTGTGTATATGAAACAAAGTGAGCAGATAGCAGCAGCTGTCACAATAATGTAGTGAAAGTAGAGAAGCAGTCGAGGGTAAAACAGAACCAGAGTGGATGCATTTAATTAGATTCCACAGCTGGAGTCACATTTCTGCGCTAATATTATTTTTTTAATCGCACACACTGTCAGAACAAACTTTAACAGTCGTACAGTGTTTCACATGATGATGTCATTACATCAGTGATGACCATGGAGGGCTGTGAAACCTTCGTTTTCCTATACGGGGGCCTCCAACAGCATTACGTTTTATTTAAAAGGGAACTAAAAGAAATGTTCATCAACCCATGTTTATAAGAGAACATAGAAAACATGTTTAATCTGAAGAAGGAAAATTTTAAGAAATACACCAGCTCATTTTGGATTTGACGGAGAAAATGTTTGATGGCTAAAAAAACTACTACATCTTTTAACTACAGTCCTTAAATGTGTGAGCTGAGGAGAGCAGCTGCTAGACTTTTGGGAGAGGAACGTTGCCTCGTTCTTGTCTCACAGTTTGAGCACAAGTACACAGCACAATGTCTTTATTTCTTATGATAAATGTACTCTCCTGTTCCCCAAACATATCCGCAAACTGTGTGTTTTTCTTTCTTTTCTTTGCATTTGAAACTGATCAAATATTTAATACCCAGATTCCTCCTTTTGAAGTGTTATCACGATCTCACTGAAAGCGGACTGGTTGCTTTTATAAGCAGGCAGTTAGGAACAGATCAGGCACACAGTTCATTTATTCATGGTGAAGTAATAACTCCATCCAGCACTTCATTTGGGCAGTTATCCAACCCCTTCAGCTAAAACCTGGGCAAGGTCATATTATTCCAGTTTGCTCTTTAGAGCCATCATTATTTTAGTTTCTTCCCTTTCAGGTTACTAATTCAGCCTAATTTAACATGTTTAATGGGAACATTTATTTTGTTTTTAATTGGATGATTTGCTGCGACTCAAATAATAATAATATATAAATCCATCCATTTCCTTCCACTTATTTCAGGGTAGCAGGGGGGCTGGAGCCTGTCCCAGCTGTCACAGGCTGGGAGGCAGAACAGGCTGTGGACGAGCTGCCAGTCAGCGCAGGACCTCATGAAGAAACACAATCAGAGGATAACCGATTCACTCGCTGTAGAGATGCTGTTCGGTAACACTGAACATCTGACTGTGTTGTCACGCAACGTGATGAATGAAATGGAAACATGAGCTTTGAAAAACGATGATAAATTATAAATAAGTCATTCACTGGTTGAGAGAATTTCCTCGTGTCTTAAGAAGGAAAAACGAAAGCCTGAAAATCGAAGCTGACACAGATTGAGATCCATTGTTTTTTCTCTACTGCACAACAGCCCAAAGCTGCAGTGAGCAGTCGTTGTAGTGTCATCACTCTTTGTTAGAGGGTGCTACTGCTCCATTACATTCACTGTTATTGTTTCATTAAATGCCAAAACCCAGAGGCGAAACGGCATCTTTATATTCAGTAAAGCAATCATAAAAAGGTGTAAATCCATGAAATCCACGTCATTTACCTGTCACTTCATATTGCTCGGTTTAGACAGAGTTTACCTTCCACCTCTCCTTCTTCCCTCCCCCTGCTCCTCACTGGGCTATGCCTCCACTCTTCTACCTCCCTCCTTCCTCCCCATCTAGTTCTTCATCTCTCTGGGGAGCCTATCAGGCCATTTCACATCTGTTGAGTGGTGCAAGGCAGCGAGGACCTGTCAGGGACTCTCATTCGCTGATGGTTTATGGGAGTGAAGCCCTCCAGTGCTGCAGTACTCGAATGATGGAATGTGCCGGTGTCTCTCACTGTGTGTGCAATCCCACATTTGTGGCATCCTTGTCCGCTGTCCTCTGCGGATCAAAACCGACTGCATTTGCCAGCTTTGGGATAATTTACAGTGTGTTTGCAGCCGCTCCGTGCTCTATCAGATCTATGAAAACGCACGAGCGTGTGTGCATGGCACTGCCTATCTATCTATGCACACACACACACTCATTATGATGATGAATCTGATTAATGAAGACGCTGAAACAGTGCCAGTGGGTACTCTTCTTGATTTGACTGCCTTCTACAGCTGAGCTCCGCACCATGCCAGCTCTCATTCCTCTCAGCATCTTTGTTTTCCAAATACTCAAATTTTCTCTGACACCACTGAAAATGAAAATATTCACACTTTTACACACACTTTGGGCTTGATGTGCACTGCATGAAAATCAAGTGCAATAATATGCTGTGAAAAGTTAAAAGGGCAAAGAAATCAAGGTGCTTTTTCCTGGTGAGTGGAGACACTGATGCACAGGCACAAGAAACGAGCTCACTAACTGAAATGTTCACACCGTTCTGGCCAGACAACGAACAGAAAATGAGCGATAGAACGATTCGGGGCAGATGAGCGAGCAGGTCGACAGCTGAATACATTTACATTCATGCAGACCCTTGCTGTGGAGATGTGGCTAATGAGATAACCCAACCGTGTGTTCATTCAATTTTCTGTAACTCTGCTCATGCCCCAGATGATATATCCCACACAAAAACATTCATACCTCATAAACTCCTTAATTGCTGTTAAAATCTCTAATAATTATTAAATCAGAGCAATGTTTTCGTGCACGGCTGTTGGCTATGACTCAACACCAACCCTGCTGACTCTAATGAGTCCACTACTGGGCCATATGCAGTACACAGAGAGTGTGCTGCATTGCTAGAGAAGAACAGTTTTTCCCTCAAACTGAAGAAATATTGCCAATTGCAATAACAATCCTGACCATCGGAGGGCGGTGTAAGCTGCTGGGAAAAAACCCCAAAACCCTGTTCCCAAAGAGTAAATTGAATTATTCCCTTTACGTTCTTTTGAGTCCTCCAGCTTTAATAACTAACTGGTGCCATGTGTTGTTTTTCACATTTTATCCTGAAATGTTTTAAATATTTTAATCTCAGTGCCTAGAATGTAATTGCTCGGAATTATGTGATGAAATGAGAAAAGCACAGCAATACAAGGCACATAATGAAATTAAAACCATAAGGGAATAAAATGAACAATCAAAAGGAAGTGAAGGTAGATGAGTTGACATAAAGTCTAATTTGGGAGTTTGTGTGGGAGCAGAGAGCCCCCAGGTGGCCATCCGTGGAAGCTCAAACAGGAAGGAGAGAGTTTGTGACTCATTATTGTTTTAATTGGAAAGGATGAGTCATGCTCGGTTTCTGCGAAGACTCAGAAGTGTGTGGCTTCACGGATAAAAGATGTTACACTGGAAGGAACTTATGTTTCAGCTTATTAGGATGTCCTGAGTCACCTATTATTATTTCTTGTAATCTTTAAAAGTGGTCTTGAACAAAAGTTCTCCACCTTCCTGAAGGTCTTTCAGAGTTTTTGTGGGGACGTTGGCTGCTTTGTAATACATTTTCAGTCCAGTCTTGGACCTGAACCTTTTTCTGCTCTTTGTTTGTTAAGCCACTTAACATTGATCTATGAATTATTCAAGCATAAAACAATGCACCTATTAGAGAGATGAACCAGTGTGATTCTATATATAACAGAAAGTTTACCAAAGGACCAATTTTAAGTTTGGCAGCCTGTCACAAAACATATCCTTTCTTCTTATGGTTGAATCTATGAATAATGCCACAGATAGAACAGTTTGACCCAACAAGATGATTCCCAAAGAGCTATTAGTTGAAACCTTTTCAGGAAACTGGACAAATGGAAGACCAAGAAAAAGTAGCAGGCGTCATGTCCTTAAAGAACGGGGAAACGTCCAGCAAAGACCTGACACAGGACCTGAGAGATGATCTGAACCTTCAGCTGATCATCTACTGTTCACTAAAGCTTTATCAGACATGATCTTAATTAATCGGGGGGTGGGGGGAG
>VUQG01036722.1:0-14788 GCA_015106755.1 Etia nguti
AGAGACTGCTAAAAATAAAAACATAAGAGGTTTTGGGACAAAGTTTGTGTTCTCCATTCTTTAAGCACTGGTTCGAGCACCGTTTAAGCACCGGCACCGTTTCAAAAGTACCGGTTTGGCACCGGTATCGGATAAAACCTAAACGATACCCATCCCTAGTCCTGGGGAGGGTGAACAAAGGCAAGTGCCTGGTGGTGCTCGGCCTTAGCCCATGGGGCTCGGCAGGGCACAGCCCGAAGAAGGGCCAAAGGGGTCGCCTGCAATGGTGCTGGGTAGTGGCCAAGGGCGGAGACCCTGGCGGACTGAGTGTAAAAGCGAAGCTCTCGATTTACTGGTCGTTCTACCTCTCTACCCTCACATATGGTCACGAGCTTTGGGTAGTGACTGAAAGAATGGGACCGCAGATACAAGAAACGGAAATGTGCTTTCTCTAAGGGTTGCTAGCCTCTCCCTAAAGATAGGGTGAGGAGTTCGGCCATCTGGGAAGGGGCTCAGAATAGAGCCAGTTGAGGTGGGCATGGGCATCTGACAAGGATGCCTCCTGGGAACGTCCTGGGGGAGGTGTTCCAGGCATGTCCCAGGACACACTGGAGAGATCATATCTCTCAGCTGACCTGGGAACACCTTGGTGTTCCCCCAGGGAGCTGGAGGGGGTGGCCAGAGAGAGGGAGGTCTGGGCTTTTCTGTTTAGGCTCCAGATAAGCGGAAGAAAATGGATGGATAAATGGATGAATATAATGCATGAAGTTGTTACATTAGTGAAAATATTACTCTTTGAGAACAAACAATATTTTAGACAAGTGAGAACTTTAAAGCAAAATGGGGACAGCTCTAGAAACTAATGACATTTTGGTAAATTAGCATCTTTACACTGTCAGCTGGAAAATTTAGAAACAAAACATATTTTGAAATTAAGGACTTTTTTCATGCAAAGTGAAGAGATTTATTGACAATGTGGGGTGTTTGTTAAATTTCTGGAAAGGATATTCAAGAAAAATTGAGAGTATAGTATTGTTTTTGAAATGAAGGCAAATTTTCTAGTATGTAAGTCCTCAAAGGGCTTATGTTACGTTGTTAAGATGTTAACTTTGGGTTTTAACTTCATGTCAATCTGATATGTCACACAGACACACACAAAACGATGTGTGCATGTTACCAGATATAGCAGTTTCTTGTGCTGTGATGACTCTGGTTGAGCAACTGTCATGGATGTAAAAGTGAGCCGACTGGAAACACAACCTGCAGAAAAACAAACATTTCCTTTAGAGGACAATCAACATTGCACTGATAGGCGGGAAATGCTTTTTGCTTTCATGTAATTTAGCATTAGCCCAGATTTTGGAAAATACACAATAATCTCCCCATAACACCAGTAAATAAGATGATCTGTTAATAGATTTTTAAGATGACAGCACCTCTGTACTGTCAGACATGGGCATCAGGGATTTTCACAGACAGGGAAGAAAAATTGAGCTGATCTCTAAGATTAATGACAGATACTTTGAGAAACTACTTTGATTAACAAAAATAAATAATCCCCCAGCAGCACCACACTGTCCACTAATCTTGTCTGATCAGGCCAGCCCTGCACCAAGTTTCCAAACCAAACAGGTTAATTTCGAATTTATTCATTCTACTTCAATATTAATTGTTCAGTCTAGGTTGTTTTTTTTTTTTTAAGATAGTTGTTCTACAACTTACTCAAGGTAAGGAAATCTTTAGTCTCAGATGACTGCAAGTGTTTGCCTAACAGTACAGACGCACAATGACTGAAACTAGTACCACTGCAACAATAAGCCACAAAATCAGCTTCATGATTGTTGATATCAGCGATGATAACTGAACAAGTCACTCGGATAAAGTATTTCTCCCACTGAAAACACTGCATCAAGATAAAAGGAATCTTTACAAGATTTACGATTTCTTGCTCTCTCTTTAAAAAAAAAAAAAATTACACAGTTTATTATTTATTTATTTAACTCAACAGGAGCTATAAGCAGAAAGGAGTATAGGACCCATATCCCTTAAATTATTTTGCTTTTAATGCCAGCCAGAGTCTTTGAGTGGTCAGAGTCCCATCAGGTAAGAGAAGAAAAAAAAAAGAAAAGAAAAGAAAGAAGAAGAAAATTAAAAAATGCATAGCTAAATCAATCAACAGTCTTCTTGTGGTCCGTGGTGTGTGCACACACGCATGTCTGGCATTATTGAGGGTGAGTTGGGGGTGGTTCCCCTCCCTGCTACTCCCAACTGGTCGTTGATTTTCCCCCCACCGCTCTTTCTGTCCCTTTTCTCCTTCAATTCCTCCGGCTTCTTCTCTTGTCTTTCGGCAACCTGGCCTTCACCCACTGTCCACTCTGGCATAATACCCACACAGATAATAATATGAATTATAAAAACAAAACGTTTAACCAGAGAGTCTACAGTGCTCGTCCTGGAGAAAGCAAATGTGTTTGGCACAACAAAGTATTTAGACCATTATTCTGCTTGCTAACCTGCCTGAGAGTACAGGTTAAAAACAAACAACCAATTATAAAGAGGTTGACATGTTTTAATGCAGAACATTTGCACTTCATTAAAACTTTATTTTCATAGAATGTAGTAGGTACTTGTTCCACCACTGCAAAAAGTTTAATTGTAATTATATTAATATTTAATATTATAAATTAATCATAATAATTTTACTAATAACCACAGACCTAACCACCTACTAGAATAAGTTCTTTGATATTTTTCTTGCTTTTATTATGAACACTATTATAAACTATGTATGTAAATATATAAACTACTAAATATATAAACTTATCAAACTAAAATTAAACAAAACACAAGAAATATTTTAGCAGTGCAAACAGACAACAGACAGCTTTTTCCCTTTGGTCTGCAAGTCCAGGGCAAGAGAGCAGATGTAAGGATCTACATGGTACATGGTAAATGGACTGGTTCTTATATCGCGCTTTTGTACTCGACCTGAACACTCAAAATGCTTTAACTTTAGTTATGGCTGTCGCATAATCTGCTGGTTAACTGGACAGACATGACCACAAAGCATGAAAACTTAACACATAGCAAACAGCAGCTACAGGGATGGTGTGTAGCTTGACCCTTTATAATACCCTTTAGGTTGCTACACAAAATGAATGTAACAACCTTAACTGTTTTATCAGCCACTAATTCAGATCAGACAAATTAGCTACTTACTACTGTCATGTTATGTTGTAAAAAGACAGCCTGTCACAACCTTTTTTCCTGTCTACTCCACAGACTTTCTGTTCATAGGACAGATAGTGAAGCCTGAACCCACAGTGAGTGGAGCACACTTTATTTGTCCACATTATGGAAAATGTAGTCGATTGACAATGAAGACTATTTCCCCTCGTCTTAGAAACACATTATGATGATTTTGTTTTTTTTAATCTTAAAAGGTGATAATGTAAACAGGAGTGCAGAGACTTCATAACTTCTCCAGTTTTAACGATTTCTTTAGCAATAAAGTAATTTCCACTGCTACACTAGGATTTAATATTAGGCCTACTTTTCCTTTGGCTCCGCCCTCAAACTGGCCAAAGGTCAGTTGATTTGAGCAATCAGGACTCAGCTTCGAGCACAGAGTTAACCGCAAGACCACGAAGCGCACACAAAAGCAGTAAAGCAGTCTTGCATACGTGATTGCTTCTTTCTATGCATGGCTTCTTACGTGCGCATTGTTGAATTTACATAAATTTAATTGCGCAAGTGGCAATTAATACTGGTGCCTGTGAAATGCAATTATTTTTTCTCGTGCATGACTTTTGACATACATATAATACTATAGAGACTACTTAATGCGATTATATTGATTACATACTGATATTGATTATAGTAACTTGTGAGAAGCTCAGATTATATTAAGTAACTGAGCTGCAGCTTAGTACCAATCACATTAACACACAGTCGCACACTCTGAACTGAAAACGGCTACTATCCACATCCTGTGAGCTACTCAGGATGTAGAATAAATATGAATACTGAGCATATCCAAACCCTTAAAGACTGTTTAGCTATATCCTGATTTGCTGCACAACTCTCACCTTGCTGCAACTTTGTAGTCAATCGAAATCCTCTCACACTGCTTCATCTCAAATGCACAGCAGCAGTGGCCAAATGAGCACCATGTTGTGAGTTAGTGAAGGAGGACACAACAACAGGAGGATTAGTGCAGTCTGACCTCCTGCTGCTCGCCCTACAAGAAGCTGATACGATTCCTTCTATCCGACATAATCAGTCAGATGTCCTTTTCGATCCTGCAGCCCTCCCAGGACGCTCTCCTCTGAGTGGTGCTCAGAGCACTGCAGCCAAAGCACATCCTTTATTAAGGATTAATCCTCCTGCTCTACAGATTATTACCAGTTTAGCACTGCTCAGTCTTAGGGATACAACAACAAGCTGATTGCCAAACAAGAGCAATATGTTTATCTTCAACGTGGCAGATGACAAATGTACTCTGTGAAAAATAACTAAAAATGTTTACACTGCATTTGACAGCGTGTCTTTGATTGGATTTCTGGAGCTGGGTATTTCACGGTCAGAAAGATTTTCAAGATATGTTGTCAAAACAAGACAAAAAAAAGTTTGGGGTTTGTGACGAGGAGGAAACAAGGCATGCAAACAAAAAACTATGACTATCCTTAAAGAAAATTCAGTTTGCTTCATATTGAGCATTTCATATGTCTCCATAAATAAAGAAAAATAGCATCTCTGAAGGTTATCCAAAGTGAATCAACAGAGAGCTGCAGTAACAGATGAAAGGCTTCATTCAGTTTGCTGGCAACCACACAACAGGATGAACAGAAGGTATTATTTGTGAAGGGGCTATTAGTGTGTGTGTGCATTTGCTCACCAACACACAAATAAAAACACACAATACGATGCATGATCAAGATTGAGCCCATGTTTGAAGAGATTAGTTTCCCAGAAAAATATGAAAATCTTCTGGTTGATGTTGATCATCAGACGATATATGTGAAATATAGTTGGGTTGGAGGGCAGGCAGTAGAGATGGGGATTATGCATATGTGTTTTTAATAGATACTAGGGATAAATTCTTAGAGAAAGAAGAATCTCTTTAGAAAAAGAGAACAGTAAGAAAAAATCATGAAATTATTGGAGGAGGATTTGGATTAGACAATAAGGTGGATGCTAAATGTACTAGCGTTTTGCAGTATTTTCAGTAAACAAAAATACACTTTTGACATAAAATTGGTACAGGAAAAGGCAAAAATGAACTTTTCAATCATTTCAAATGACATTCCAGTGTCACGTCTCTTCCTGATGTTAATCTTGTACCATACGTACAAGATTAATTGCATGATATTATTATCCATGATGGATGACAAATTGTCTAGATCATCCTCACATGGAGAACAAATTGGGTGGGAACTAGTCTGCTATTGCACATCACCATGTTCATGGTAAATGCACAACAGGCTGCAGAAAAAAAGCCTTTGTTTTAACCATATTGTTCACAACTCTCACTTACCTTTGGACTAAACAAGTTCTGTTAATGTGTTAAAAGAATCTCACTATGTAAAGTGTAAATTTTAAATAGATGGGAGATTATAATATTGTACTATGTATCCTGAATGTATAAACTGTTTTCCATTATATGCAGATTTACTGGCAGTACCTACCGCCAGTAGATGAGAACAGAGATGAGAGCAATCAGGCCAAGGATGGTGAGGGTGGAGATGACAGCCAAAGGAACCACAGCCTTCCTCTCTCGTTCCCTGATCGAACCAACTCTCGACTCGTGGCTGCTGTTACTAGCATCTGTAGAGAAATAACACCAGACAAGTTGGCAGCTAAAAAATCTGCTGGAGAGCCAGAATAAAAGTCAAAACCCACCTACTTCTCTGATGAAGGCTCGAGAAATGTAGTAAAATTGGTCAACAGAGCCACAAACACTATATGCCAGTGGCATACAAACCCCCCCACATTCAGTCATATTTTAAATGTGTCAGTTTAAACTGGATATAGTTAAGTTTTAATTACAAAACAGCCATTATAGTCGTGATATTTGTATACATTTAAATTGTCAGTATTAGGTGAAACAAAAGGTAGAAAACACGTTTTTCACTATTTAGCCAGCTTCTCCTTTGTTTTCTTTTTCAAATGCATTTAAATTTTTGCTTATTTTGCCTGAAATTTAACCAGAGGGTCAAAATCAATCTAAAATAAATGGAAATAATGCAAAAGAAAGTATTAAAATATTGGTCCCATGAAGAATCCAAAGTGTAGTCTCTAAAGTCGCCTGATTTCTGACCTCCTATCCATAAACTATATATAAAAGACGGTTGTCCACTGATTAGAGAATTTATATTAAATTTATGTTGTGAAACCTTAAATAGAGCATTGTTGCCCTTGTCTTGAATTTTTGCAAACCTGTTAAAATTTGACTAACTCTATAACCTGCCTTCAGACTTTACTGCATTTTCAGCAAATCTGTGTATCTGTCCATTTACACAGATTATTGTATTTATAGAATACACTGATAAAGCATAAAACCACAAAATTAACACCATCGACTGCCAATCCATAAATAACGCCCTCTGTCTAACTTGCTAACTGCTCTTTCATTTTCAAAATATAATACAGCTTACAGATTTAGACATAATTTTATCAATCAGGTCTTGTCAACAAACTACACTTACTCTCCCAATTGGTTCAATGGAACAACTTTACTTGAAGTGTATTTAAAATTTTGAGCATATAAGCATGGAACATTTAAAAGTAGAGGAAACAAAATAGGGAAAAAACCCCCATAGATGGTCCAATGTGAAGGAAAGAATTAAAAATCAGCATCAAAAGGTTTTTCTGATATCACATTTGCAAAACTTCAATACGAGGCCTCTAAGAATAATAAAACAAACTTTCCTTTCTCTTGGGGTTGTATCTACTTTTTTCATTGTACTTAAACGACTTAAGTGAATAAGTAAGTAATTTATTTATTTATATATTAGAGCACTTAGCAAAATGGTAATACAGCATCATCGGTTACACAGATTCCTTTGCTCTGTGCTCTTCTGTTTCCAGAGGTATTATTTTGTGAGCTTTCACTAATTATTTTTTACTAATATATAAAAAAATACCCACAGTGGATCTTTTCTGTAAAAGTGATAGAAATATCCACTATGGAAGACCTAAACAACATTTCACTCAACTGAAACATGATTCAAATGGAAATTTTAAATCTGATTAATTAAATACAAGTTGTGGACCAACTTCCAAACTTGTTGCAAAAGAAATCATAATCAAAAATTAATCAAAAATAATGTGTTGTACTTCATCATCCTGACAGGTAACACATAAAAATTTAATGTTGACCCCAAAAACATGAAGCCTAGTTTGAAGACTTACAAGAAAAAAAGAAGCAACTGAGATGTAATTGAGCTCTCCTTGGCTTACTCAGAGTGTTTATGAAACTAAAAGTCTGACATTCTCATACCTCTAATATCTGCTTTAGAATGAAAAAACACATTTATATCTCAAAACTTAAAACACAATGTCCTCCCTCTTTCAAAAATGTTCAAATATGCTGTACAAATACAAAATACAACACAATCAAAACACCTGCCAAACCATTTGAAACACAAGGAGGCACAAAAGCCTTTAATGAAAAGTCAATCACCAAATCCTCAAAGTACATAACCTGAGGTCACTCAGCAGCTCCCCTCACCCCAACCGGTCGCAGCAGATGGCCGCCCCTCCCTGAGCCTGGTTCTCCTGGAAGTTTCTTTCTGTTAAAAGGGAGTTTTTCCTTCCAACTGTTGCCAAAACACTTGCTCATAGGGGGTCATATGATTGTCTGTTGTATTATTGTAGGGTCTACCTTAAAATATAAAAGTGCCTTGAGGTGACTGTTGTTGTGATTTGGCGCTGTATAAATAAAATCGAATTGAATTGAACTGAGCTGCTAAACCATCCTTTCTGACACCCTGTAAAAACAACAATAGTGTGAACTACACATGACTGAAAAGCTGTTTGTTAGAACCTTTTCTGCACAGACTGACCCCGTACTGTCATGAATGGGTGGGTCAGCCCTGTTAACCAGCTCATATCGAGTTTGTGGTGCACTTTAAGAGTAAAACCAATTCATCCAATCATTCATCCAGCACACCTTTTTATGCCTGTTTTAAACCTTGGACTAATTGCTAGAAGATGAAAAATATTAGTCATTTCAATGAGGAAACTGAAATAGAAGAGTCAAAAATATAAAATCAATTAAAATCAAATATGTGACTTAAGGAACCAACACTCTTAAAACTCCCTCTTAACAAATAAATAATTAAAAAAAATGTTGCAGGTTTTCCCCTAACATATATTTAGCTATCAGGCAGGCCTTATTTTTAGTTTATCTGAAAGAAAAGTCAAGGTAATTTTTAACACACATCACAAAACACAGATCAGTTGACCTCAAATTACCTCTAAAAAATGTGAAACCCCCTATTTGACTCCCTTTGGAATCAAACAGATACAGTAGGTGAACCACTCCTTTTATTTTCCATTTGCCTTTGTTGTTATTAGTGCAGTAACACACCAAGAACTTCTGCAACAAGACCATTTGAAAACTTTTTTTTTTTTTTAAATCATAGAATTTTGGTATTTTCAAGGACACTTTGACAAACAAAGCTTTATGGATGAAAATAAAATAATAAAAATCCAACCAACAAAAAGACATTTTAAGATTTTTAAAGAAGAATCATTTTTATTATGCAACTTTGAAGTAACGGGGATATTAATTATGATATTACCCCACCTGCAGAAAGATTTTAATAAGATCAATGGGATTTTCATTTAAATAAACTAAAAATCAAAGCCTGTCAGGAATGGAAAAAATCTTTCTCTGTTGTTCATTATTTGATTTACTTTGTAAATACTAAAACCTTAAACCATTTGTTCACTGATATTTTACAACCTATACATAGCACAGTGCAGACAATATAAAGATAATATAGATATGTGAACCACTTTGAAAACCAAAACAACTCTGCTGCCCTCTGGTGCCCATGTCAAGCAACGTTTGAAAAGGCATTTCAGTGTTTAGGTTTTTTGGGCATCACTTTTTGTACTTCACCTTAAGGACCAAAGGTAGACAGCATTTTAAAAAATAATAATAATAATTTTGGTTGTTGTCAGGATATTCTTTAACTTTCTGTCGCTATCTCATGATAGTGTGGACTCTTTAAAGCACAGGTGTCAAGCTCCAGGCCTCGAGAGCCGGTGTCCTGCAGGTTTTAGATGCGTCCTTCATACAACACAGCTGATTTAAAGGCTAAATAACCTCCTCAACATGTCTTGAAGTTCTCCAGAAGCCTGGTAATGAACTAATCATTTGATTCAGGTGTGTTGACCCAGGGTATTATCTAAAACCTGCAGGACACCGACCCTCGAGGCCTGGAGTTCGACACCCCTGCTTTAAAGGGTTTTATTCTGTCATCAAATGTAGTGCAGCATTTAGGGCTCTTGCATTTTCTTATCTTCTTCTTCATTAGTGGCCATACATATCTTACTGCCTGACATCTCATCAGAGGGGCTCCATTAGAATTATACTAAAAAAGAATGTGTACTTCACATGGAAGTGGAGCTCATCATCCTCCCTCTAACATACTCTCTAACAGTTCTCACCTAAAAGCATACTAATATCAGATCTAGCTATTTACATCCCCGATATGCAGTTTGAAAAAATGGGTGGATGCAATCTATTAAGATGAATATATCTGAAATAATAGTAAGGAATGTGATGACAGGTTCATTATAGTTATGGGACCTGTATAGTTAAGTGAATTTTATTTCTTTTGCTTTAACAGACTGAAATAAAAAATGAAGCATATGTTGCAGAGAAGTAGATTAGTCTTTTGGATGTTCAGAATTCTTTCTAACAAAGCATGTGTTTCTTAGTTTCCAGGGCAAAATTGCAAATGCAGTGAAGTTTGTTGTCCCCCGCACTGGCAGCTTTTTTTTGTTTTGTTTTACCTGCTACTGGCTCCTCTTCTGTCAACTCCCTTTCTGTGTGCTCAGAGATACTGAAGTCAGAAGATGTCTCGTTGTCGTAGAGGCTTTCACTCTGCCCTGAGCTGCTTCCCTCCTCCCTACCTAGCGACCAAGGTGAAGCAGAGGTTACTGCTTCCGTTGTTGTGTCTCCTACCTCGAAGCCCAATGCATTGCTACTCTCACTTTCAAAATAAAATGCTGAGGAGTGTTCATCCAGATCATCTGGGGTCTGGCCAGCCTCTGAGGTGCTAGATGGGGAAGCACTGCTAATAACGTTCATCGAGTAAGAGAGCATGCTCTCCCCAGAGGTTGAAGTTTGAACCATGTCCCACTCCTGATCTATGCCCTCCTGGGAGTCAGGGAACAGGCCTGAGCCAGATGCACTGGTACTGGTGTCTATCACCTGTCCCTCTGGAGTGAGGGTGATGGGGGAGGCTGTGGGTGAAGGAGTTAGCACAGATGATACAGAGAACCAGGATTCCATGATGGCAGATGCTGTGGCTGCAACAGAAATTGGCAGGTCACTTTGGGTGGCTTGGAGAACCTGGGAGTGTGAAGAAGATGATGAAGGCAAGATAACACTAAGGGATGACAGTGGCTGACCTAAGGATAGACCATCAGACCCCACCACAGATAAAGAGTATAGAAAATTGTCAAAGTCAACATGAGTGGCTGAAAGGAAGCCCACACTAGAGTAAAGCTCTAAACTTACAGAGTCCCAGGCTGAGGAGGAGAATCCAACATTTAACAAACGCAACCAAGGGGAGGATGCTGATGGCTCCAAAGAGCAGTCACACAGGGCGTGCACATTGCTAACTAATGGAAACCTGTCACCACTGCCCTCTTTGAAGAAAGACTCTATTGTTTTCCCTGTGGCATATCTTGAATTGTCAAAAACAGATGAGAAAGAACTAGATAATCCCAGGGTAGCGTCAAAAAGGAAGCGGTTACTAGACAGATGAACTGAAGGTTCTAGGGTGGGGATGACAGACAGAGATACTGCTGAGAGAGACTGATCCCAGGAAGATTCAGAGAGCTTGGTGGTGAAAACAATAGCAGACGGGTCTAGAAGTGTTTGGAGTGGAGGTGTACTGCTAAATATTGAGGGATTACTTGAAGATCCAGATAATACATCATCATTGCTATCAGTATCATCAAACCCAACACCAGGAAAGACAGGGTCAGTCGCCCAACCAGACAGGGAGTGTGAGGGGTGAGGGAGGTAAGGCAGGGTGGAGGCAGATAGCGTGAAGACTGAAGACTGGGAAACTGGGTCTTTGATAGGTGACAGGGATGTAGCAGTATGCTGTGAATCCAAGGGAGACAATACAGGCCAAGAGGAGGTAGGATCATGCAAGCAGGTGGAAGAGGCACAGCTGGAATCCACGGCGTCACACAAAGGAGAAGAGGTGAAGGAGGAGGAAGTTGAGGGGAAGACAAATAGGCTCTCACCATTGGACAGTGGCTTTGTGGTCTGCAAGAGAATGCGGCTCAATTGGACAGATGTTTTGGTAGGTGAAGAGGAAGGTTTGGAAGTTGAGCTTTCTGTCTGGATCTCTGGAATACCTCTGGGTTTAGTGGAAACACTTCTATCAGTGGTGTTGTCTTTGTTTATTGGGCGTGCCAAACGTGGATCAGTCTTGGTTTGGATGAAGGATGTAGAAGACGATGTTGTGCTGCTCACATTACTGATATGAGACCTGACATTGGTTGCAGTGTTGCCTGATTGAGAAATATTACCTTCTTTGGTCTTTGCACTGATAATTTTAGGAGTAGTGGTAGTTACTTTTCCAGAATAATCTTTTTGACTTAATCCTCTATTAATGTAATCAGCCTTTGAAGTGGCGACTGTGGGAGCAGTGGTACTTATACCTCCCTTTACTTTGCCTTGTTCGTTTAGGGTTATGCCTCCATGAACACCATCTATTTTTATAGTGGGGTATAAAGGAGCAGTGGTGGTATAAAGTGAGTTTTCTTTGGTCGTTTTGGTGAATTTAAAGGGAGCATTGCCATTGAAGTTAGCTCTTCCCCTTGTTTCTGGTGTCAGGGTCATTTCTGGTGACCACATTGAGGTACTATGGTGTTGCATCTCTTCAGAAAGGCTCAACAGTGAACCAGATTGAGTGACTCTAAGAGGAGGAACTGGATCCTTGCTGACTTTCCTGTGACCCGACTCTACTGTTGTAGTTCTAATAGTAGGCAAAAGCAAAAAAGGTGATTCAGAAGTTGTTGTCCTCTGCAAGTTTGTTGCACTCCAATCCAGATCGTAGTCCTTATTTTGTCCTGTTTCATCCCAGGTAAGATCTGGATCATACTTGACCTGTTGGTAAAAGTATGGTTTACAGACTTTGACAAGTAACAGTAATTCTACAATTAAACAATGACATGGGGAAAATAGGATTTTATTTTTCTTTTACCTCATTACTATATTCATAAGAAGCTGGATCCAGTGCATTTTCTAGAAGGGGAACAGGATGCAACATTAGTTATATACAATGCAAACAAGAACTAGAATAAATCACTTAATTTCAAACTAACTCTAGCTCAACTTTTATTCAGGATGGTTTTAAGTTTCCTACAATTTATATTCATGTTCATTTTAATTTCCAGAATTAAAAAAAATTGTTCAAAGAAAGAAAATGCTCAAAAAGCAGACATAGATAACAAAGGTCATAACAAATTGGAAACACCGACGAAAACATCTCAGACAAGAACAGGTAAGCTCCTGGACAAATAATCCTTTCATTTAGTTTTGTTATTCTAGGACTAAAAATCTTATCCTAATAATCAGAATGTTGAATGTGTCACTAGGGATAGAAAAAAAGGACAATATGAAAAAACATATGTAGAAAATGAAAAAGAGGAGGGTTATTCAGACAACTACATGTGATAATATGACGTTTTATGAAAAAAACAAATGGTGACAACATATCAGGTACCTGCATGCAGGAATTATCCCCAAAAGAAACAAACACATAAAGCATTTGCAACTTGTAGTTTTTCCTGTTTCATCCTTGTAAAACTAGACGAGTTACGGAAAGGAATCTGAACAAAAAGCTTTCGAGTTACTTCTTTAACTCCGATTGTCTCAAACTATTGTTTTCAGACTCCATCCACCTGATCCCTAAGAGGAATAAAACAAACTCATAAAGAGAGTTATCTGCCAATGCTGCACAAGCTGACTGAACTTAGAGACAGCACACAGTGGGGACTTAAGGGGGCAGGTGTGTAAATGGTGGGCTAGTGGCTCTTACCTGTTTGAAGCTAAATGACACATCACAAGGACCAGATCAGACTTGTTTGTGAAGCATGAAGTAAGGTTTTACAAGTTTAAAGAAACAGGCTTGATGGAGAAGACTCAGGGAAAACGTTGAGTTTTAACTTAATTTATCAATACATGTACTGATACACTAGTACCGGTATTTACAAATCAAATACATATCAGTATTTTTTCATAGAACACATATCATCATCACAGATCACAAATAACACTTTTGCAAACTTCTGTACAGGAATTGTATTTTGAACGTACTTAATTTGCCAAAATGTTAAAGGTGTGATTTGGTGATCGTAAAATTCCCACTATCATTATGTATGGCTTGATGCATGCTCAATCATCCAGGTAAGTAAATCCCAAAAAGTTGATTCCGTTCATCTGGACGTAGCGTTTTCAGTGGGAGAAACGCTTCATCACTCATCCAAGTGACTTCTTCAGTCTCAGCTGACTGCAGGTTTCCCCAATCTTATAAACAGTACATTTGCATAATGACTGAAACTAGCACCACTGAATGAACAATGGGCTGGGAGGTTAGTTTCTTGATTAGTAGTATGTAAATTCTCATGACCATTGATCAACAACCACTGATCAAAGCTCACTGATCAATGGCCATGAGTACCATTCACAGAGAGCTGGGGAATGGCTGCAATCACAGCATTGTAAGATGGTGAAAGATGTACCATGGTCTCATACGATGTTACATCTCTCTTCACTTGCATCCCAGTCACTGAAGCAATGGAGGTAGTCAGTAAGAGATTACAGGATGACCCCAAACTCAGCAACAGGACCACTCTCAGTATCGACCAAGTGTGTTTGTTTTTGGAACTGTGCCTTAATTCCACCTATTTCACATACAAGGGTCTGTACTACAGGCAGAAACATGGGTGTGCCATGGGTTCCCCAGTTTCACCCATCGTGGCCAATTTGTATATGGAAGAAGTGGAAAAGAGGGCTTTGCTATCCTACCCTGGAACACCACCAAGTCCCTGGTTCAGGTATGTGGATGACACCTGGGTGAAAATCAAATCTCAGGACGTACCACAATTCACGGATCATATTAGCTCGGTGGACCAACACATCAAATTCACCAGGGAGGATATGAAAAGTGGCAGGTCAGCCTTCTTAGACTGTGAGATTTCCATCAGTAATGGGGGACATCTAAAAGCTGATATGTACCGGAAACCAACACATACGGATCAGTATTTAAGGTTTGACTCTCATCATCCACTGGAGCATAAACTGGGTGTCATCAGGACAACACAAACCGAACACCATCCCTACAGGCACAGTGGTCAGGGAAGCAGAAAAACATCACATCAAGAAGGCCCTGAGTAAATGTGGCTATCCCGGCTGGACATTTGTCACAGCTGTGGGAGGCACCTAAAGAAAGCTCCAGCCGATCCAGGAGAGAAGGACAACTGCCGCCTAGGCGAAAACCTGTAGTGATCCCGTATGTGTCAGGAGTATCGGAACAGTTGAGACACA
>VUQG01036725.1:0-12997 GCA_015106755.1 Etia nguti
CAAAGTGTGCCTCACTGGAGAAGACCAAGCAGAGGCTGCAGGGTGAGGTGGAGGACCTCATGATTGATATGGAGAGAGCTAATTCTCTAGCTGCCAACCTGGACAAGAAGCAGAGGAACTTTGATAAGGTAAAGTTTAAAGATAACCTCTGTCATCAGAGGAGAAATACACCCATTACAACAACTAACTATTTAATTAATGTATTATTAATTAATCTAGGTCCTAGCAGAATGGAAGCAGAAGTATGAGGAGAGCCAGGCAGAGCTGGAAGGAGCCCAAAAGGAGGCTCGTTCTCTCAGCACTGAGTTGTTCAAGATGAAGAACTCATATGAAGAGGCTCTGGATCATCTTGAGACCATGAAGAGAGAGAACAAGAACCTGCAACGTATGCTTATCTTGCATATGGATATCATATGGATATGATTCTAATGTTTATATTCATTTACAGCGTTTGTTGTGGCAAAAACATTTACACATAACAGCCCCAAGTACTCTAACTCTTGGCTGTGTTTGCTCTGTAGAGGAAATCTCAGATCTGACTGAGCAGATTGGTGAAACAGGAAAGACCATCCATGAGCTGGAAAAGGCCAAGAAGACTGTTGAGACTGAGAAGTCTGAAATTCAGACAGCTCTGGAGGAAGCTGAGGTAATGTATTTTATAGAATCTCACTTTGTTTGTAATCAAATTTATAAAAGTATCCCTTCTCCACTTAATATTGAAATAACTTATTTACATAACTATTTAAATAATTTAAAGGGAACTCTGGAGCATGAGGAGGCCAAGATCCTTCGTGTTCAGCTTGAGCTAAACCAGGTCAAAAGTGAGATTGACAGGAAGCTGGCAGAGAAAGATGAGGAGATGGAGCAGATCAAGAGGAACAGCCAGAGGGTGATTGACTCCATGCAGAGCACTCTTGATGCTGAGGTCAGGAGCAGGAATGATGCCCTGAGAGTCAAGAAGAAGATGGAGGGAGACCTGAATGAGATGGAGATTCAGCTGAGCCATGCCAACAGACAGGCTGCTGAGGCCCAGAAACAACTGAGGAATGTCCAAGGACAGCTCAAGGTGACCTTTTTTGGACATTTGTTAAAAAATGTTGTTGGGTTTTTTTTGTTTATTCATTTGTTTGATTGTTTGTTTGTTTGTTTCATCAGGATGCCCAGCTGCACCTGGATGATGCTCTCAGAGGACAGGAAGACATGAAGGAGCAGGTCGCCATGGTGGAGCGTAGAAATGGTTTAATGGTGGCTGAGATTGAGGAGCTGAGAGCCGCTCTGGAGCAGACAGAGAGAGGACGCAAAGTGGCTGAGCAAGAGTTGGCTGATGCTAGTGAGCGTGTCGGACTGCTTCACTCTCAGGTTTGTTTGTTTGTATCACTCATTATAATACAACAAAAATTCTATATATACATTATTCTTTACATATCTGAACCAGAATTAACACACTTAAGGATTAGGGAACAAAAACATAATACAATACAGAATTAAACTGCAGGTTAATAAATAAACCAATAATTAAATAAATGCTTAACCATAAAAAACATAAATGCTGTTGTTGATATTATGATAAGACTAGTATAGACTGTATATGTATTCTACATATACAGATTTTTGATATAACGTCCAATATTTAATCCTAAATATATATTTTTTGTTTCATTCAGAACACCAGTCTTTTGAACACCAAGAAGAAGCTGGAGGCTGACCTTGTCCAGGTTCAGGGTGAGGTGGATGATGCAGTTCAAGAAGCAAGAAATGCTGAGGAGAAGGCCAAAAAGGCTATCACTGATGTGAGATTTTTTTTTCTTGTATTTTGTTTTTAAATATTACAGGATTCTGAAATCTCTATTTTGCAGTTAATGTTAATTTCAATTTTAATGTAGAACAGATTTTACATTTTGGAAATATTTCATCATTTTAGGCGGCCATGATGGCTGAGGAGCTTAAGAAGGAGCAGGACACCAGTGCTCACCTGGAGAGGATGAAGAAGAACCTGGAGGTCACAGTCAAGGACCTGCAGCACCGTCTGGATGAGGCAGAAAACCTCGCCATGAAGGGTGGCAAAAAGCAGCTCCAGAAACTCGAGTCCAGGGTACAAACTACACACAGTACTAAAACTAGTTTTACAATGGAAGTCTACCTTTGTGTAGACATGTTCTTAAACACGTCTAAAAACTCTTTTTTTTTCTTTGTCTTTTTTCTTGTAATTAAATTAATTCTGAATTAATTGATGAATTATTTTACTTGTTTTCTTTTATTTGTTATTTATTTATATCTTATGTATCTTTATTATTTAGTTTTAAATGCACAGCACTTTGTGTCAGCTATGGTTGTTTTAAAGTGCTTTATAAATAAAGATGATAATAATGAGGTAGAATTAAGACACTTTTTATTTCTATGCTTTACTATGACAATAATAATGTAGCTACATTTTTTCATTATATTATATTCTTTTATCAAATTCCAGCTGCGTGAACTGGAAGCTGAACTTGAAGCAGAGCAGAGACGTGGAGCTGATGCCATTAAAGGAGTCCGCAAATATGAGAGGAGAGTGAAAGAGCTCACCTACCAGGCAATTAATTTTCTAACTAAACATGATCTCATTTCTTGTCCCAATTCCCTTTCACTTACAATCCTCATTGTTTAGACTGAGGAGGACAAGAAGAACATCACAAGACTTCAGGATCTGGTCAACAAGCTGCAGCTCAAAGTCAAGGCTTACAAGAAACAGGCTGAGGAGGCTGTGAGTCAACTACAATTATATGACAAATTTCCTTCAGCTGGTTTCATAGCATGCCCATTGACTTCCCTATAACTAAGTCAGTATCTCTGTAAATCCTTCACAGGAGGAGCAGGCAAACACTCACATGTCCAGGCTCAGGAAGGTCCAGCATGAGCTGGAGGAAGCTCAGGAGCGTGCTGACATTGCTGAGTCCCAGGTCAACAAGTTGAGAGCCAAGAGCCGTGATGTCGGAAAGGTGGTATTTCATTTTCTTTGAGAGTATCATATCTTAACCACATACATATTTTTAAACTGAATGTCATGATTTTTACATTCTAATTTGAAAAGTAGATTAGTTAGTGTCAAGTGAATGCCAATTTGCAGGACACTCTTCTGTTTTATTACTGATAATACATCCAATATATCCATCCAATATAACCAAAGTATCCTACCATAAAAATGTTGCTATACTTTTTCCATTAATACAAAATGAATATTATTGCATTCCTACTGCAATATATCCCTATAAGCACTAACTATATGGTCTGTATCTCTCTCTTGCTTTCAGGGAAGTGACTCAGCTGAATAGGAAATGCAATCCAGTTGCAGCATTTAAGAGTTCATACAATATGAACAACTTTCTCTGTAAATCTTCAATAAATGGTGAAAATTTCCAAATTATTATGTTTTCTTTCTATTGCTTAGCATGTTCCACTTCATATGATCATGTTTTCAGCTCAGTGGGTGGAGTAGACGACCCATATGCTCCAAGGCTAAATGCAGATGTCAAAGTTCAGAATTCAGTCTGACCAAAGGAAATGATTCCCCATTTAATGTTGGTATTTTTTTAATCATGTTTGTTTCTGTTTTGTTTTTGTCACATCTTCACAGAGTTTACCAGACCAAAGGTTTTAATTCAAGATTACAATTATAATTGACAGAAAAAATAGAATTCCTTACAGTGTATTTACATTTGGAAAATTTGCAAAGCTCAAAACATAATAGACACAATATGTACTGTAAATTTAGCTAGCAAAGGACTATTCTTCAAATGACCCTATAAAGCAGAATCAACATAATTTCTAATAAGAGCTTTTAACAATACAAATACCATTTTTTTGCTACTTATTTTTTTCACATTAAAATCCCATAATTTACAAGTACATTATTTGCCACCCTTCTTCATGTCTTTCTTTACAGCGCCCTTTCCTTTTCCATGCTGTGCCTTTTCCCTCACCTTTCCAAGTTCTCCTTTCCCCTTTTGTCCTTCTTGAACCATTCCTTTCTCCAGCTGAGTCTTTTCAGTTATGGAGAAGCAGTTTACATCTGCACTGATATGGCTGGTCACAAGCTTCCCCTGTTCATGTGAGCATGTAGGATGTGCTTTACCGGTTGCACCTTTGTTGGGAGATGGTGGCCTGGAGTTGTTTTTTCTGGGACTGGAATGGCTTGGAGAGCGATGCCTGAACTTAACATCTTCCTTCATAACAAGGTTTAAGTCAAAGGATAGGGGTCTGCCACATACTGGACTCAGAGGTATCACAAGGTTGTCCCCTGGGGCTCCAAGAGTTAGATAGACATCTGGTAATGCAGCTGGCTCATTGGCATTCTTCTGTTCATTTGTCAGTGAAGAAAAGAGTAAGTAGTGAAGGCAGTTCTTTTATTATGGCAATACCTTTGGGTAATCAGTTATCTTACAACTTACCTCCTGAGGTGCGAAGCTCACAGATACACTCACTGTTACCTATAACATGTCACATGTCAATGAACTCAAACAGTGTTTCAGAATCTCTAATCAGCGATTAAAAAAAATAAATTTCATTTACTGGGAAATCAGCCTTTGTATTTCTAGTTCAGGAGGCTTTCAAAAAGGAGAATCCATTTATCCCATACAGAAACATATAACTGAAGAATGGATCATTTAAAATCCTAAAATCTGGAAATAATACATTTTAGAGAATAAAAATACTGGTAAATTGTTATAATCTACTAATGTGTGTTTATATTACTTATTATATATTTGTCTACAAACTTGAATGTATTGAAAAATGGAAAAGTGAAGAATTTACCTTAGCTGGGAAATTAGACTTCTTCTGAAATTCTGCCTCAGGAAAAAGTGAAGCAGATTTGGGTAAGGCCTCATTGGAACCAGGCTTTCCATGAGACATTTGAGGTTGTGAGGCAGGTGTAGAGCAGTTCTTTTTTGAAGTTGTAGGTGTACATTTAGCCACTGTGATCTGTGGAGAGACCTTAGAGAATAGAACTGATGAGAGACCGTTAAATTGGCAAGTGTTTTGCAGGAAAACAAATGATCAGTTGCAATTTGTTCAAATATAATCAGCAGTAGAGTAGTGGAAAACGCTCTTAACTGAGGTTTTTGACAAAGTGGTAACTAAATTTAGAGCCATAAAAAAATTTTCGGTCATGGTTATCTAGTTACAGTACTGTAGACAAGTCAAAGCTTATGAGAGATAGCCTAAGGGCTACATAATGGTCATTTACAGTTAAATGTAATGGCTGAATGGCTGTAATCGCTGGGTCTCTAAGTATGACAAACTGAGAGAGAGACACATGGTGTCCTGCATGCACTTAACTTCTGTGGGAATGCATAAAGATAAAAAAAATAATAATATAACCACATTTATCACACTTTTCTACACTTTTCTTAATTTTCACACTACCAATAATTTAGATGTTGTGTAACTTACTGGGATTTCAGCTGTTGTAAGTCGTTGTATGTCTACTTTTCCTTCAGAATTTCCACTTATCCCTGGCAAGGTAGGAAGTGCAACACGCTGATCATCTAGTCGTCGCGACTGACTGGAGGTGATGATTTTGAAGAATGCCTCTGCTTCTGCGCCTGTAATGGACAAACAATTATTCTTGACATTTCAGAGACAAAATACTCATATTCAAGTGCACTGTGCATTTTTCTGACCTATGGCTACTTTATTCAAAGCACTGCCATTGTGTGTAGGTGAGGAAGGTGTGCTTCTGCTGGGTTGTAAAAAGCAGCGTTGCTCTTCCATGCGTCCACTTTGTATGCGACTTATCATTTTAAGGAACTGCTCCTGCTCAGCTGCAGATATTCCCTACATTTTTTTTACAGAAAGATATACCATAATAAGTGGGACAACTCTCAAAAAAACATAGCAAACAGAGACTGCCATTAAGCAATCGATACAGCTACATTATTTCTAAAAAGATTAGATCATGAAAGTTCTAGTCCATCACGACATAGTTTTTGTGGCTTACTTAAGAAATATAAAATTACAGGGCAGAAAAAGTATAGGTAAAACAATGTTGAGTGATATGTGGTATGAACATTGACCTGCCCACGCTGTTCAGTTTTGCCACGGTTTAACGAGGCAGACCTCCACAGAGGTTTACCAGATGTGCCTGCTGTAAGATTATTTTTGCGCTGAGCTGATGGGGTACCCAGATTCTGGAAGATGTGGGGTGCAGAACATCTCTGTTCATCCATCCTTGAGCCCTGTGGGTAAAATGTTTGATTGAAGCAAAATTGATAAATCTGTATGTGCAAAAAGTGCGTGGATACTTAACAAAGAAACAAAAGCTATGAATAACTTTTCGCAATGTTACATATGGGGCCAACCTGGACTTTGGAAACCAGATAGCACAGGTAGCTTGCATCCGTCTCAGCAGCAGTTGGCGTTAATGTGGTACCTCCATTCTGTATTCCAGGTAATGAAGGAAGGGACACTCTCTGGTCGTCCAGCCGTCGGCCCTGTGAGCTGGCCAGCAAGCTGAAGAAATGATCAGAATCTGGGCATTGGATGTTAGAGAAAAATAAATGTTAGCTTCATTAAGAAATGTGTACGCTGTTATATATCAGCATGCAAAACAACTTAATTGTCATTGAGAAAAAATATCAAAAGCAAAAAAAAAAAACCAAAGGGAAAACTTCCTGTATTCTGACCTTGAGGAATTTCACTCTGACTGAAATGGCGCTTAGGTGTGGACTGGGGAGTAGCATTTAGGACACATCGCTGTTCATCCATTCGGCCATGGTGGGAATTACTAATTAAGGTAAAAAGATCTTCCTGTTCAGCTGGAGTCAAGAACTAGATGGGATAATGTGAATTTAGTTGAGTGAATCAATAATAAAAAATATAACACATGGAAAAAAATATGGGAAGATCTAAAACCTCATTGTTTAGTGTCGATGCCATTTAATACAATTTGTTTTTGGGGGCTAAAACTGAAAGTGCGGCGATACCTGTTTTTGAGGTTTTTTATCCTCACTTTTTAGCTGTTTAATGTCTGAACTGGAGCTGGAGGAGGCTGAGCATGATGGGTTTAAACCAGATTCGGACTGATCCTTGTTGGATGAACACAGTCTCTCTGAGGGTAGGATTTGAGGTAATGAACACCTTTGGTCATCCATTCTGGAGCCCTGAAAATAGATTAGGCCAGCATTTTTGATCAATAGGTTGACTATAAATACATAAAATAATGTGGTTATAAAACTCTTAACTAAAAAGCCACACTGTAAGTTGAGAGCTGTGGAAAATCTGCCTCATCACAAGTGTTTTAATGTGGCATTCCCATTAAAACAGACTTAAAGCAGTTAATATCATCATTTCAAGCAGTCAAGTCCCATGGAGCATTTTGATATTTTGTACTGAAAGAGAAGATGAATAAAGAATATTCCTTACTTGAACTTTAGAGACCATGTAACACAAGTAGCTCGAATCTCCCACAGAAGTGCCCTTTTCATTTTGTAATCCTGGTAATGATGGAAGCGACACTCGCTGGTCATCGAGCCGTCGGCTCTGAGTGTCGGCCAACAGATTGAAGAACATTTCAGGATCTGAAACTGGTCAAATACAGCAAATTTTCAATATAAATATTCAATCTGTCAGAACCTGAAACAGTCAGGTTCATAAAGGAAGTTTAAAATGATGGAAGCAATTTATTAAAATGACCAGAATTATTGAATTTTCAGCCATGTTTAACATACTTGCAACAGGTTTTTTCTCTGTGTATCTTGGCGTGCAAGGAGCACTCTTGCTAGGATCCAATGAGCAGCACTGGTCCTCCATGCGTCCACGCTGGCCATAGGTAATCATCTCCATGAACTGCAGCTGTTCAGCAGGTGATTCTGACTTTTTGGGTTAAAACAGCATGATAAAGTTTCAATCAATGGGATGATGTATATGTGATAATATGGAATTAAACAAGTCAACATCAACAAATCTGTAATTGTTACAGCTATCAGAATAACACTGTTTTAACACTTCTTACCACATTAACATACCTTTATAGAATTTGAGCGTTCACGTTGAGAAGGAACCTGTAATTGGTCAACTGGAATTGACAGATGCTTCCTGTTTCTATCTGGAGTACTCTCAGTCACAGAGATATGAGGCGCAGAGATATGATGATCATTACGTCCACTTTCCTGAGAAAACAGGTAATATTTGAGAGCTTAATTTATTCATTAGTCTTACCTGTGCAGTGTATCCCTCATCATTTTACAGTCATAAGTCTAGTACTTGGTAATTAAATCCAGGCAACGATAAATGCGAGTTGAGATATTGTTCCTGTTTAGTATCTGAAGTATGGGATGATCTCACATCTTTTGATCCTGTGGAAAGTGAGAGTGAAACAATCAATAATCAGACCAAAAAAAGGGAGATATATATACTGTACTGTGGTATTTTCACCATTCCAACCTGCAGATGTAGTCTCTATTTTAGCAGGACTTAGAGTGCAACACTGTCCGTCCATTCGTCCACGCTGTGAGTAACTCATTATGTCCAGAATCTGCTCTAGTTCTGGGGATTCCTATTCAGCATAGAGATTTTTAAAATAGTTTGAACTGTCAACATTATAGTTTCTCAATGTGAATAGTTTTTTTTTTCAGATCATCTTGATTCAAGGTCAAATGTGAATCTTAATTTAAAGATAATTCATCCTAATGGCTAAGCTTTTTCCAAAATCACAATAAAGGTTCTGTTAAACTAACATTAAACATTCAAAACAAATTCATTATAGTGTATTACATCAATAAATGCATTTATCATGAAGAATTAAAAACAGTAACACACATTTCTTTAACTAACTAGAAGAATTAAGATTATATTTCTGTCTAAAATCTAAAGAGTATAGTCCTCCCTGTATAATTAGAACAAGAACACAGAAATCAGTTTTACACTGACATCCTACCAGCACAGCATCAGAGGGTTTTGATTTTGAATCCATCCCAGCAGCTGCAATCAAAAAAATAACTGAAAAAAATGTATAAAGCCCAAATGAAAACTAGATGCAAGAAAAGTGTTACAAAACACTTCTATAACAGCTGAACTGTTATATGCATAAATGAAATGATACCGAATGACGCTTCTCTCAGTGTGTACTCGATATAAAGCGGAAGAAGGGTTTTAATAGTTTAGTCCTGAGTATTAACTCATTGCCATTAAGACCTCAGCGCCTGCCCTGTTCTTCATATTGCCATCTGTAATCCCAGATGAAAACATAATCCTCAGAGGGATGATCTTTTTTTCATGGTAGGTGTGCATGCTCTCCTTTTTGACCTAACACTTTACTTAAGGTTCATGTTTACATTTTAAAGGCCCCACTTTGACTTCACATAGTCCAAGCAAGCAAGCAAGCAGGCAGATAGACAAACGGGAATGCTGGACTCGTACTATGCATGTAATCCCAAGCCAAGGGGTTACATGAAGAGCATGTGGGACCCGACATCGAAACAACTAGTAGCTCAGTTTTCCAACATGCGGAAGAAGCAACTGCTATCAGAACTAGAGATTTATGAGGTACAACACAATTGATACAGGAAGGGGAAGCCAGGACTTCAGGTCAGGGGGAAGTATCATCATCTCCACCTTCCTAAGAAGTACTACAAGAGGCCCATACCTTCAGGCCTCAGAAACTGCCAAGAAAAGACTCACAGCTTTGGCTAACCACCTGAAAAGGTATACCATCAAAGGTGTACGATCCCCAGAAAGGACCAGTCCCCAGTCTAACTGCTGACCAGTAACCTGCCTCAGCACAACAGGGAAGCTCCAGTTAGGCATCATAGCAGCTAAAATGAACAGGAACATGGCCCAATACATGAAATCCCAGAAAACACCAGAGGATCAAAACACCAGCTACTGCTACCAAGAGCAGTCACTCGAGACTATAAGACCAGACTGACCAACCTGTGGACTGTCTGTTCTGAGTGCAAAAAAGCCTATGACTCAGTGCCCCATAGATGAATCTTAGAATGTCTAAAATATCAGATCAACAGGACCCCAAGAGCCTTCATCATGAATTTGATGGGGAATTAGCAAACAACACTAGAGCCCAACACTTGCAGCCAATTCCACAAGTCACCATCGAGTGTGGGATTTCTGTTCTGCATAGGTCTGAACCCCCCAGCCAGATCATTAACATGGATATGGATACCGACTATGGAATGGAGCAATCATCAGCCATCTCTTCCACATGGATGACATCAAGCTTTTTACCAGGATATATATATCCAAAGCACTGCTGGGTGCATTTGCTCAAACAAATTGTTGTTTCATCCTGGAATGCCATTCCAACACTCACTAATCCTCGCCCTCCCGTTTCTTGTTAGTCATAGACCTCAAGGGTGCTGGACTTTGGGTGGGGACCTCTCATTATGAGGAGTTTTTATGAGTTGACAACAGTGACATCTATCTCATCCTGAGGCCTGCTTATTATTCCACCTGGGTATGTAATGACCGGTAAGGACTGTGTAAGGACTACTCTGCAACTCTGTCTTCTGGAAATTCCACCCCTTCCGGTGTGGATCAACTTCGCTCTTAGTGATGAGCTGGCCTAGGGGGTTGAGGCCTATACAGTTTAAGCAGCAGCAGTTTAAAAAAAAATAAAGTTAGAATTTGCATATATGGAGAATACAATTTATACATTTATATATATTAATATATATATTATATATATTTTAATACAAACTTTTCTGCAAAATATGAACAAACTTTATATTTTTTAAACCAAAATGAAAATATTAAGCATATTAAAGCATACTAAATAGAAAAGAAACAAGACAAATTAAATTCAATATATTTTTTATTTTATTGCTCATTTTCAACAACAAATAAACAAGCACCCACTGCTCTAGCTCCCAGCAATATATTACAGTATCTAGTAAATATGCAATGGTCACAACACAGCAGTTCTGACATTGTTACTGAGATGAAAATTTCAAGAAGGGGGAGAGGGTTACCTAGAATAAAATATTTTTTATCTACTTTTAAATCTATATACAATATGTTCTTCAATTGTGTGCAACTACAATATACTTGAATTAAGAGACTTCTATGAGGTGAGAGCTGCTCTTTCTTTATGACAACTTCTGCGATTTCTGACTAAATAACTAGGCAAGTCAATTACAACAAAATTAAGAATTTAAATATGAATAGAATAATCAAAACATTAATATTGTTTCATTTATTATTTAAATAAAATTTCAATCACAGCAGTATACAGAACCCAACTAACAACAAAACAGAACAATATAACAGAATAATCACAACTGCTTCCTTGCATGGCTACATCTAAGATTTCTCATCAGAGATGTCAGAGAAGCTAAACAGGACAACAGAAAGACATCAGTTTAAAGGAACAACCAGACCCCTACTGCAGTATTGTTGTCCCGACTTGGGGATTACGGATCAGGATTAGCATCTTGGTCCAGAGTCTTCAAGTCATTGAGGAAGCTGGCTGGAGTTAGGATGTGAGATGATCCTGTCAAGGAAAAAAAAACAAAACTTAAATAGCAGTTCAACAGTCAGGTTCAACAGTAATGACCTCTTCATTAGCAACTGCTTACCAATCAGGACTTCCCATTTCCCATCTGTGGCTCGAGTCACTTCATAAGCACAACGCATCTCAGAGTATGACACCCCACCAATCACAAAAACAATAAGACGAGGGCCAGACCGATACTCCGTTGGAGACTTATTTTTGTGCCAGTGTCCAAAACGTGCACTGCTGTAAAAGAATTTTGAAAATGATTGAGAAACAAAACTATTACTAAAACTAAAGCTCCCTTTCAGCTATTTATTAAATTTCTGTCATTTATTATTTCAAACAATAGTTAATACAACTGTCATACAATGCCTCTTTTCCATACTGTGTTGTCAGGAAATTGACCCTGATGAATAAGTATGAATGTGAAAATACTAACAGTAACTGCTGAGTTTTTTTATAGCCAGTCTATATTATTATCAACTTCCATCCATTCACTTCCGCTTATCCTTTTCAGGGTCGCGGGGGGCACTGGAGCCTATGCTAGCTGTCATAGGGCGAGAGGCAGGGTACACCCTGGACAGGTCGCCAGTCTGTCGCAGGGCTAACACACAGAGACAGACAACCATTCGCACTCAAATTCACTCCCCCATTCACACCTATGGGCAATTAAGATTGATCAATTAACCTATCCCCGCTAACTGCATGTCTTTGGACTGTTGGAGAAAGCCATAGAACCCACGCAAACACGGGGAGAACATGCAAACTTCACACAGAAAAACCCCGGCCTGATGCTGGAATTGAACTCAGGACCTTCTTGCTGTGCGGCAATAGTGCTAACCACCGTGCCACCCTATCATTATCAACTTCTCAGTGTTAATTCTGCATTTTGTTAAAAAGAAGTAGAAAAGTACTGGAAACACTCCACAGATTATGAGTAAATCTAGACCTACAAGAGTGGTCAGTATTAGCACCATCATTATGATGGGAATTCCCTAGGGATTATAGAGTATTCAAAAATGACTGAACTTTACCCTTTAAACTCTACTTCACTTTGCCAAAAGCTTGGCTCCGATTCATTTCAGGGGATAAAAGGTTTTATTTTATAACATTATCTGTCATTTACCCCACTTATTATTTGTTGCTAAATACAAACTGTTTTGGAAAGAGATATATCTGTCTATCTATATATATCTCCTTCAGATAGATAGATAGATAGATACAGAGAGACACAGAGAGAGAGAGAGAGAGAGAGAGACAGAGAGAGAGAGAGAGAGAGAGAGAGAGAGAGAGAGAGAGAGAGAGAGAGAGAGAGAGAGAGAGAGAGAGAGAGAGAGAGAGAGAGAGAGAGAGAGAGAGAGAGAGACAGAGAGAGAGAGAGAGAGAGAGAGAGAGAGAGAGAGAGAGAGAGAGAGAGAGAGAGAGAGAGAGAGAGACAGAGAGAGAGAGAGAGACAGAGAGACAGAGAGAGAGAGAGAGAGAGAGAGAGAGAGAGAGACAGAGAGAGAGAGA
>VUQG01036729.1:0-10414 GCA_015106755.1 Etia nguti
ATGGCAATTTTATTTATATAGCACAATTCAACAGCAAGGTGATTCAAAGTGCTTTACAGAGACATTAAAAAACTAAAACAAATAAAAAGCATGATTTAAAATGGAAAAAAAAGAGAGAGAGAAAAAAGAAAAGAAAAGAACAGTAGATAAAATCAGTAGTTAAAATGTAAGTTTTAAATTTAAGCTTAAAAGTAAAACAGTGTGGATTTGGTGCTTTATTGAAATGCAGCTGAGAACAGGTGAGTCTTCAACCTGGATTTAAATAAACGGAGTGTTTCAGTTGATCTGAGGCCTTCTGGGAATTTGTTCCAGATATATGGAGCATAAAAGCTGAATGCAGCTTCTCCATGTCTGGTTCTGACTCTGGCAACTGATTAAAAACAGGATCCAGATGACCTGAGGGATCTGGAAGGGTCATACTGGGTCAGGAGGTCACTAAGGGATTTTGGTCCTACACCATTCAGAGCTTTATAGACCAGCATCAGAACTTTAAAGTCTATCCTCTGACGGACAGGCAGCCAGTGTAAAGACCTCAGAGCTGGACTGATGTGGTCCACTTTTTTGGTCTTAGTGAGGACTCGAGCAGCAGAGTTCGGAATGAGCTGTAGTTGTTGATGCTGTTACAGTAATCAAGCCTACTAAAGATGAATGCATGGACTAGTTTTTCCAGGTCCTGTTGAGACATCAGATCTTTTATCCTTGAAATATTCTTGAGGTGATAGTAAGCTGACTTTGTTATTGTCTTAATGTGTTTTTCTAAGTTTAGGTCTGCGTCCATCACTATATTAAAAAAAACAAACAAACCACCTTTCCCTGCAGAGTAGACAGTGGTACCTCATAAAATAAATCTTCATGAGATACTGTGAGCTTTTTGTTCTTCATCTTGAGTCTCAATTGGATTACTTGTATAAATTTTAGTTTAAAAAAAATTGTGTGTCACTTCAACACAGATGCCTCACTGAGCATGTGACACGCACTTCACATCTTCACTGCTTAAACCGCTGCATCAGTCACACATACTACAGTGAGCCATGTGGTGATGAAATATTTGCTGGTGATCTGCTGAATCTAGTGCCACATATTAACAATTTCATGTATTCCCATAAAATTTGTTGCAGATATTCACGAGTTCCCTCGGACATGAATTCCACTGTTTACTTAAGTGACACTAATTTATGGACTCATGGCTCATTAACTTCAGTTTAAACATTTTTAATGTTGCAAAGCATAATTTATAACAATGACATTTGGTGAACAGAGTATGTTACGTGAATGTAAAATGCATACTCATATTCTTATAACTTGATCATGGGAGTAAAGTGCAGGACATGAAGCTGTAATGCAATTGATAATATAAAAGGAAATAATGTAACTGAGTTATTGTATGGAAAGTGTGGGAATAATATGGATGTTGATGTTGCATTTTTGTTTAAATTTCCTGTTAAGGTGATATTTAATGTTCTTTTTCTTATATCAAATTTCAGTGACATCTGTATGAGATGAGCTTATTTATTTATGTTTGTCTTTGAATGTAGATTGTGTGTGTGTGTAAATGTAGATAATGGGGATTTAGAAAATATATATTTTTTAAAAACAACATTTTAAACCAATAGCCCTACACTGAGGATAAAATGTAAAAAAAGATAATATATCTCCAAAGTGGTGGCTAAGGGGTGAACATGGCAAACATATGCAATTATACAATTATTTACTTCTGTGCTGATGGTTAATGTAATAAATAAATATTGTTTCTTGTTGTGGATGGGTATGTTGTATGCTCAAAGTGGGTAAATTAGAGTAGAGTAAGTGTTTTTGAATTAATAATGGGTTATAGCTCTTGATAACATAAAATCATCAGGTGAGTTAAATATTAGTGAGAAAACAAATACTGGGTCTGTTTTTATTATGATTACAGTACACATGGTGCCTCTCTGTCTGGCCAAAACTCTTATTACCACTAGATGTCAGTAGTCACAAGAGTTTGGAAAATGAAAAAAACAAACAAAAAAAAAAAAAACAAAGAATGGAGTTGAACAGACTATGTAAAAACTGGTAAATATCTTTCTTTATAAGCAGGCCTTTCCTGTTTTAGAGAATACAAGAAAGATTAGTACATTCTGTTACATCAGGGGCATGTAAAACATGCAGAGAGAGAAACGGTAATTTGTCAAGCTGAAACGACTACTTAAAGCAATGCTTTAAAAGCTATTTAAGAGACTGCAATAGCCAGTTACAAAAATTAATTACCAGTGTTGAGTAGAAAATAAAAAATAATAATAAAAATAATAATAAGCTTCTTTCCTTAAAATTCATGTAATCATTCTAAACATGTTGAAGTGCAGCCGCACTTTGAAAGATTGTGACTGTGCTTAAGCTCTTTAGAGCTTGAGGACTGCTGGACACCACAGTCCCCTAAAACAAACATCAGTAAAGAACCACTGTGGTCTCGAGCCATATCAGTTCCAACTTTAGGAGCCAGCTCAAGTAACGCCCAATGCTGTACAGGAGCTTTCATGGCTAAGGAAATACACATGTTAAAGAGGAGCCAATCAGGTCCAGGGAGCATTTCTGAATCATATCAGGGTCTCAGTTAAAAGATTTCAGTCCAGTGGTTGTTCTACAAAATGACTGTGTTTTCAAAAAATAACTGCTGTGTTTAATAGCTCCTCTCAGGCATTACATTTTATTTCTTGGTTGATCTTTTAAGGTGTTATAAAGTATTAAAGTAACCACACACAAAGACTGACACATCAGAAGAACATCAGGTTCAAAAACAATCAAACCACTAATGACACTTAATGAGAACATTCCATTACGACATATTTCATACACACTTCCCTTGTTTTTTGATTTTATCAACAAGTCCCGACTGCATAGTTTCTTCATCCTCCAAGTTCTAGTTAGAATCAAGACCTGATTTGCAGTCTTCTAAAACAACACATCCAAACATGTGAGTGCTGATTAGGTAAAGCAGTGACTCTCACATCAAACACCCAGCTTATTGGTCCAAACGGAAGGGGGTGCTGACACTGACATGTTTAATATTTCCCTTAAATCATTCCTTAATCTGAACTGACAGCCAGCTCTAGCCATTGTGGTGCCTACGATAGATGAAATTATGATTTGGTGATCCCATGCATACCTACACTGGAAGGCGTGACTGATTTTTAGAGATGTGTATACACAAAAACTTCACTGTACTATTGGAATTTAGTACAAACAATTCCTTTTGAATCCATATAATCATAATCAATATATAATCAAGACCTAAACTATAACTTAAACCCATGTGCACAATAGGACCTGGAAGCTGCAGCTGGCTCAACTAAATGATGTAATGCCATTAATATTTATAACGTATTACTTGCTTTGTTTTTTGGGGGGTATTAAAAGGTGAATTAAATTTAAATTAAATTTAGCAATGTCCAAAATTTCAGAGGACTTAAGCAAAAAGGATCAGAACTGATAGAGCAGAACGTGATATATCTTATGTTGTAGTCTAAGCATTATCTTTCCTTGTGAAGCCTTACTACTTTGCCAACAGCGCAATTTGATCACCAACAGTTTAGCTTATTATCAATTATCGATACACACGCAGGGGAGGAGGTAGTGGAAGAGACCTTGATTTGAGAGGAGGCTGACAGTGGGTGGGCAGGAAGGCAAGCGAAGGGCAGTTCCAGAAAACAGCGGCAATGGACCACAGGTTAATGGTGAGCCAAGGTGGCAGGAAATAAGCGGCGTCTGAGGTGGGTGAGTGCACATGAGACTAAATCCAAGACGGGCTGGCTAAAAACTGGAAACAAGGAGAAGATTTGTTAATGCACAGTAAAAAAGCTAGTAAAAAAAAGCTAGCTGGACTGCCTGATATACCACACTGAGTAAACTGATAATCTGGCGAAGACTGGATGGTCACACTGGTCCTTTAGAACAGCAGTTGAGTGCATCCGATAATTTGAAGGTGATCTGCAGTGGAATGGTCCAGCACCTTGTTGAGTCTATGCCATGAAGAAATAAGGCATTTCTAAGCAAGCAGGTACTACCACAGTATACCTAACAAAGTGGCAAAGGGCCTCAGGTTGGAGTCGCTCCATTTAGCCCTCCACCTGTTAAGCCTGTTAGCTGAACCTTCAGCCAAGCCAGTGAGTGTTAGTCACAAGAACTTGTGCTTGAGAGTTGAGGTGAGGAGAATGAGCACCCTGGTCCCAAACACATGAATAAAATCCAGACAGCAGCGCCCTTTCTTCCAGTTTCCCACAATTTTCCCTCCATAATGTAAGCGATGACATTCTCTTATGACATGTTCGTGACTTTCCATTGTCATGTTTGGCAAGCGGGATCTTGACTGTTTTGCTAAAATGCCTCCCAGCGTGATGACTGAACGAAACTAATTATCTGTGAATCATTGTTTTTTTAGGCACAACATCATTAGAAAAGCACACTCCCATTTGCTGTGAAGGCTGGTCTGCCATTCTGGTGTTTAATGTTTAATAGATGGACAGAGCAACTGCTTACCACTCATTTTCAAACCTGCAGTTCTATCTTTAACAACAAAGCAGAGTTTCCCAGGAAACCTTTATGTTTATGTTATAAAAATGCTTAAACAATAATAGACAAAGATCAGTAGTATTGGAGAATACAAATATTTAACCCTCCAGTTGTGGTTCCCCCCCTTACTTTAGTGTTCCAGTCAAAATTGACCGGTCTGTTTTAACAGCTCTTAAACTAGCATAACAAACATTTTTCACAGGATTCGTAATGGCATTTCTATTCACATTTTAAAACCCAGACTGACGTGGACTATTACACATTTTATTTAATAAAGTTGGCAATGATTGGGGGAAAAAAACAAACAAACAAACACAACCTTAGAAATAAGCAAAGTTAAAACAGTAGATTCCACATATCATAATTTGTCATAGATGCATTACTGCTGGATATTGGTTGATCATCAAAAAATACCCTAAAGCAATTCTCAGAATCAATACTCTAAGCTGTTGCTTCTACATTCAACATGTTTTAAGACAAAATTGGGCAAATTACATAATTTAGGCTACATTGTACATTTTTCAGGAATAAAAATTGGGGTCTTGGGAAAACGCAGAAAGAAAAAAAAACCTAGAAAAATATTATTCTATTGTTTGTTGTCCTGCAGAAAGTGCTGGACTACAACTATGTGCAAAGGACACCAATATCATATCTCACCTGGATGTGTTCAGCAGAGTTAAACTACAAGGCATAAAATAAAATAAAAAAACCAACCGTGTGCGAGACATTTGCGTGAGTGCTGACATTCGTGTACTTCTGTCCTGATGGTGAAAATATATATTCAACATGAACAGGGCGTGATACCTCTGAGGATGTCTTGCCCCTTTCCCACTGTGGCGGGGTGTGGTTAGCGGTGCGGAGTGTAGCAGTGGGTTCAGGGCGTGGTGGTAGGGGATGCTGGCTTGGCACAACAGGAGGAACACCGGTCAACATCTTCTAATCATGCCTTCCCTATTTCAGTAGCGGCCGAGGCTGGAGAGGGGAAGCTGCTGCTGGTGGAGTATCAGAGCCAAAGCAGCAAACACTGAAAATTGCCATCAAGTGCGCATGGAAGCCCATTTCTGCCACTAACCCCCCCCCCAAAAAAAAAAAAAGGAAACACGAACCATAACTCGAAATTTCGAGTTAGCGCTGCCAATCAGTAATCTACGTGAGTGATGTTATTTCCTTGTTACCCGGAAACTGAAGCCCTCAGCTACAAATATTACAGATACCGGTCATGAATGCACAGATTGCTGAGTATTTTCAGCGTGGCTTCAACAATGATGAAATCCTTGCGTTATTAGCTGAATCACATGACGTTACTATCAGCAAACGTACTCTTGAAAGGATTTTACACAACAACAGACTTTGCCGCAGAAAGAACAAAACAGGGGTGGGAGAGGTGGCAGCTTTTATACAAGCACAACTGGAAACCTCAGGACAGTAGCTGTCTCCCAAAACCTAGGCCGCATCCTTCGGAGGACCCGGTCTTCGCGGTCTACATGGGCTGGGTCCTTCGAAGGAGACGGCCGGAAGTGCGAGGCTGTGAAACGGGACGGTCTAGCCTTCAGATTTGCGTCACCAGCTGTCTCGGTGGAGTTTAATAAACTCCGCCGTCTGTTCCTTGCTATCTAAAATATAACAGGACACTGGAGTAAATTCTCGATCATCTCACACTTCTGTTTAATCAGTTTTCTGTTTGACGTTTATTCTGCCGTGTGAAAACTTTAATCTCAGCCAAACCGATTTACTCAGGAACAAATAAAACACTGAAAAAAGCCAAACAATAACATTTTTAAGTTATCCAAGTGACTTATATATCATGGTTAACCTGAGTAGCGAAAGACCGCGGAGGGGGGGTTGAAAACAATGTGCCGGGAGTCCGCTGTTCTCGCCGGCTTTAGTGAGCCTTGAACCCCCGGTCAGCTATCGAGCTGGTGGGTAACAGATGTCTCCGAAAACGTCAGCGCACTTTCGCAAATATGTGATGTCTTGATAAACCGCGCAGATATTTTGTCATGTGAAGGCTGTGTGCAGGCAGGATAGGAGGACCCAAAGTGCAGACTCATGGAGGCAAACATGAACTCAAACTCAGCTTTTATTGCTGGATGACAGGACAGGACGGGACGGGACGAGGACGGGACGGGACACTAAATAAACTGAGAATAAAGATAACTTGGCTGGCCACACAGCAAGGGATGATGGGGATCGCGACAGACCAAAGAAAACACAGGGCTTAAATACACAGAGGAAGCAATCAGGGAATGGGAGACAGGAGGGAAACACACCTGGGACAAATAAGGGCTAACAAGACAAGGGAAGCAAAACCAGATACATTAACATGAGACACGGACTTTCAAAGTAAAACAGGAAACATAACACAGACGCGGACTTGACAGGGGGATACAGCTGACAGGGGAGACAGCATCTATGAAACACAGAGACATAAAGCATAAGACAGAACTCTAAGAAACCAAAAGACTAGAAATGATAAATAATATCAAAATCAAAGTTCAATAATAATGTAAAACTAAAAACTCTGGGTCGATGACCCAGGCACCCTAACATATTTGAAGTTTGCAAAACAACCAAGCAAATATAATAAAACTCTGTACATGAATATATATTGAGTGTCACTACAGCTGGTACAATACAGACTTCCTCTGTTACAATCTGCAAACGTGAGCGAGAACGCCGTCAAACTGTCTTACAGTTTAAGCTACAGTCCTTCAACTTTGTAATTTTCCCCTCTACAAATTTCTACTCACAAAGTATTTACAATACTGTGAAAAAAGTTGTCTCACCCTTCATTTCTTTATATTTTGCTAAGAAAATGTGAACTAGGTCCTCAGGTATAGTTCTCCAGGCTTCCCGAGGACTATCAAATCTTTGTGTTGTCTTTGCCATTTTAAGTGGATTAAACTGAAGAAATGGAAACAACTTGTCTGTTTTCATGACAGGCTGCTAGTAAAGTGCCAAAGATACAACTTTAAAGTATCTCTTTGTGAAGTTGTTTCTTATGTGTAGACATAACACTGGGTCAGAAGTTGAGTAAGGTGCCTTTTTTATGCTTGAATGATTCGTAGGTCTGTGTTAAGTGGTTCAACAACAAAAAAAAGCAGCAAAGATGTAAAGACATTCTCTGATAAACTATCAGAAACGCTGGGGGAATATTGCTCAAGACTACTTTAAAAATCAGACAAAAGTCTGGCTCCTTGATAGAAAAATATATAGAAAAGTTGAGTGACTCAAGACTTTTGCTCAGTAAATTTCTCATTGCGATATTTTGTCACCATGTTTTCTGTACCTCATACAGGATTTCATGTAACACTGGAAATTATGTAACACTGACCTTGAGCAAGGCAAATATGAGCGAAAACAACAAAAGGCCAGAACACTACCTTCATTTTACTTCACGTACTGAGCAAGTAAAAGCTCCATTTATGAAAACAGAGACAGTCTTTGGGGATTTTTTTTCAGCAAATGCTTTTACAGTTTATGCTTTACCAATATAGGAAAGCCGTTTACTTCCCCCCCCAAAAAGTATGTAATTATTAAACTTTATTGAGAGTTTCCTGTACTTAATAATGCAGTCTGTGGGTGAATAGCACTAATCATTGGCCAGAAGGAGGATGTGAATGTGTTTTTTTCTCTGCCTGACTCAGACAAATACACTAAATTTGTCCATGAGTGAGTATTTAGGAAGTTGGTTAGTGTCTCATGACCCTGAAGGTATGCCGTGTCTGTCTGTCTGCGGTAATGATTATGCCTTTGATGAATTATTTAACTGTATTGATGTCAGGAAGTCAAAATGAAAAAGCTCTAAAAGACCACATAACACCCATTAGTTAACAGTTTGCTAACTGGCTTGTGTCTATTTGGTAACATTTAAACAGGTATGAATTCATGCATCATTTCATGACAAGGATAATAACTCTTACTTTAAGCCCTAAGACCCTTTAACATTGTAAAAATTTCACAAAATGCTTACATGGGCTGAGCAAGCAACAGTTAAGTAAAATTTTATGATTTTAAATATTCCTTTAGTGGTGCAGGCTAAAAGACTGAAGTGGAGAAGTTTAATGTTTTCTTGCCAAAGTTATGGTTTAAACAGAAATACCAAAAACTATAGTTTCTCTCATTTCATCTGTACGAGGTCTCAATTTGTTTTGTGTTCAGCAAAAATACCTCATGCCAATGGTTGAGCATCCGGATGAACACTTGAGGATTTGGGCTTGTTTTACAGCCACAGGACCTGAAGGTCATTCACTCGGGACATGAACTCTTCTGTCTTCTAGAGTCAGACCATCGGTCCAACAGCTAAAGATGGGCTGAGTTTTTGCAACCGGACAAATTTACAACAGACTAGCTGAAACAGAAAAGAAGTAAAAAAAAAAGGTGTTGCATCAATCACAGTCCATCGCAACACCTGTGGTGAAACTATAACATAGGTGTTCATAAACAAATCCCTACAAACCTCAATGAACAGTGACATGGCAGACTGATAAAGTCATACAGAAAACAATTATTTCTAGTTTTTGCTGGTAAAAGTGGTTCTGCAAGCTACTGAATCATGGGCTGTACTAATTTTTCACCCAGACGCATAGAATCTGTTTCTCACAAATTTTTCATGAGAAATAAACTTCACAAAAAACAAACCAAAACCTGAACATGGAAACATGAACTAGGAAGACAAACCAGGAACACAGAGGAAGACAAACAGAGGAAGACAAACAGAGGAAGACAGAGGAAGACAAACAGAGGAAGACAGAGGAAGACAAACAGAGGAAGACAGAGGAAGACAAACCAGGAACACAGAGGAAGACAAACCAGGAACACAGAGGAAGACAAACCAGGAACACAGAGGAAACCCACAGCACAGTGAGGGTATACGACACAACATAGAGCAAGGAAAACACAGGGCTTAAATACACACCGGAGTAATCAGGGAATGGGAAACAGGAAGGAAACACAGCTGGGATTAATAGACATAACGAGACCAACTATGAATAACAACAATCAAGGAATATAAATTAAACACAAACTCTGGGTTGCAGACCCAGTGCCGTGACAGTTGGAGTTGTAGATTACTCTTGAACAGGCTAAACATCGGGTTTATTAAGGCTAACTAAAACTAAACTAAAGGCTAAAATAAGATATGAAAAAACACTTTTTGTTAACTAAATTCTAAACCAAAACCAGACTTTTCTGAAACATGAAAAATGTAATCTGGGAACTAAACAGAATTAAAAACAGATAGTCAAAATGAAATAAAAACTAATTAGAAAATACCAAAATGTAATAAATCTGCCAAACACTACTTGCTCATGCGTAGCAGAATTTAATTTGCAAAAGATCTGACTAACTAGGTAGAAACATTATTATCGTCATCATTACACATTTAACATGTTTTAACACCCCAGACAGATGAGTAATGCCAATATTATGTTTTGCTGTGTACACGAAATCAGTGAATGTTACACTTTGACAACTTTTTCTTCAGCACATTGGAAAAAGAAGTAGACTGCAATGTCTGTTGCGAACTTCACTGGGTTGGAGGTTTCACTAACAACTTTCTATATATTTGTGGTTAATGTGCAAACTCTTTGCCAGACTTGCTCTGTAAGTGTAGAAAAGGATCTGCATAAGGTATGAAATACTTTGGAATTACTCTCACTGAAACGTCTGACATGAAGATTTCCACAATTCTTCTTGTTCATGTGGCACCTGCAGCTCTCTGCGTGATTTTTGCAAGGAGAAGAGACAGGAAGAGAGAATTTGGAAAGAGTGATGTAGTAAGTAGTGATGAAGTAACACAGTAGTGTCACACACACACACACACACACACACACACACACACACACACTATCTGATTGTGTGTGCTGCA
>VUQG01036731.1:0-11704 GCA_015106755.1 Etia nguti
GTCCTGATTACTCCAAGTTTGGTACTGGAGGTACTGGTCCGTGTGTGTGGGTTTCCGGTAAACCGCAATGTAGAGGTTTCCATTCCCTTCAATGCGCACGGCACAGTCCAGGAATGGCAAACGGTTATCCTTTGTGTCTTCCCTGGTGAACTTTATGTTTTTATCCACAGCGTTGATGTGAGCAGTGAAGGATTCCACTTCTTGGGTTTTGATTTTGACCCAGTTGTCGTCCACATATCTGTACCAGTGGCTAGGTACTCTCCCTTTAAAAGTGCCAAGAGCCTTTCTTTCCACTTCCTCCATGTAAAGGTTGGCTACAATAGGTGACACCGGGGAGCCCATGGCACATCCATGCTTTTGTCTGTAAAAAACCTCGTTGTATATGAAATATGTAGTGGTAAGGCAGAGGTCTAACAGTGTGCAAATCTGATTGGGGGTGAAGTTGGTTCTTTCTTCCAAGGAGCTGTCTTCTTGTAGTCGTTTTCTGACTGTCTCCACTGCCTCTGTTGTAGGTATGCAAGTGAAGAAAGAGACTACATCAAAGGACACCATAGTTTCATCTGGCTCAAGTGAAAGTTTCTGGACCTTATCGGTGAAGTCGGTGGAGTTTTCGATGTGATGTGGGGTGGGGTGTTCCCCACCAAGGGTGCTAGGATGGCAGCAAGGTGTTTAGAGATGTTGTAAGTGGCTGAGTTTATGCTGCTAACAATGGGTCTGAGTGGGACCTCTTCTTTGTGGATCTTAGGAAGTCCGTAAATACAGGGTATGGCATCCCCTGGGTATAGACGATGATATGTAGGGCGGTCGATGATGTTGTCCTACAATAATAGCCCTTTTCCACTAGTACCTACTCTGCTTGGTTTATGAGGTTTTGAATTAGATGGTAGTACCTGGTACCGAGTACTTTTTCAGTACCCGCTCGGCCCAGGTTCCAAGCGAGCTGAGTCGATCTGAAAATGTGATGTCAACAGACAGTATACCACTGACTGGCCAGTCAATGGCATTACTTGAGTCATGAGAGCGACTACTTCATGAAAATCAAAATTGCCAATTTTGAAATCTGGCAACGAGGGAAATGGCCGCACACAAACCAATACTGTGGTCCATGAGTCTGACACAGCCACAGACTGAGCAGCATGTACACCATCGACTTGATGTCCTCCATTGTCGTTGTGTTTGTGTCGCATACAAATGATGTCACAGGACTTTTGGCCTCACTGCTATAACGACCCCACCCACATTATGTGGTACTCAAAACGACCAAAACTGAGTCAATTAGGTAATAATCGAAAACAGTTACATTTTCATTTAATCACACAGTGGAATGATTTTGTTTTAGAGGGACTTGATCTGTATACAAGTTTGAACCCACAGCCAACAATCAGCAAGCTAATGGCTACTTTCGCTCATCCAGCTGTGTTCATGTAAACAGTCAGCTATTTTACGAGCTTTGCTCTTAGTGGAAGAGTGAAAGTGGATACTGCTCCCGTTTCTATCTGCACACCTACAAAAAAGCAAGGTCAACAGGAAAGCATATGAAAAGCTGATCCCAAAACTTACAACCCTGTCAAAGATGTGCAGGAAAGACTAGCAACAGATTCTGCTCAGGCTGTTTGTTCACAGTACAGTACGCATAGGAATATATATGTGTGTACACATTTGGAATTACTGCAAGGCAAACAGGCCAAACCCATGTGCTCAGGGTAAAGCAAAGACACACACACACATGCTCCCCTGTGTGTGTGCTTTGAAATGTGTTTACACACAGACACCAACGCATCTCTGCCTTCTCATGCAACTTCTCTCATGTAGTGTGGATGTGTCTTACCATGGTGAGCGTCATGCGGTCGATCTCATGTTTGTCTTTGGTTTTGTGCTGTCTGAAGGGACTGTGCCTAAAGCAGGAGAGACAGAGAGAGAGATGATGTACTGTCGATGACTAGGAACAGCAGAAGTGGAGATGGATGGAGTGAGAACAGAGATGTTTCGAAGGAAGAACAAAAAACTCCCTCAGGTAAATTACACAGATCCTGCCAACACACCTGCAGCTTCAAATGCTGACTTGGTAGATGTTAATGAGTGTTTGTACAGCTGGTATTGAAAGAACACTGAATAAAGTGGGAGTTTTTTAATGCTTTAACAGCCGGACTTCCTACACCATCTATCCAACTAGCACTGTCAGACTAAATTAAGACTAATGATGAAACATATTTCAGTTTAAGCATTCTAATGTGGTACAGGTTAGTGCATACTGCAAAAATGGTATCCATCCTTTCACACAGTTCACGAGTGAAAGGACTGGATTACAAGGTTAGGAACACATTAGCTTCAATTAGCCCAGAGGCAGTGAGTATGACTAAAAAAAAAAAAAATGTCACTGATATTGACTTGGGGGGATGCAGGCAGGGCACCGGAACTGGAGAGACCTTTACTTATATTGCTTTCTTAAATTGCTTTCTTCTGGCTAATGTTAGCTTCTCTGCTAGCTTGCATGCTTATCTCTACTAACAGCATACTGTATCAAGTCAGCTTGTTTAGTTCTTTAACTCTTCTGGCAGGTAAGCTGGCTTGCTCGCTGCTAAAGTTATGAAACAAGTGCAGCAGTAGGTAAGCTACAGCTAGCTGGCTTCTTGCCCACTTCTAAGTGGATTTACAGTAAATAATGTACAAGTTATATAAATATGAAAATTATGGATTAATTAGGTCTGGCAGTACAGTATATGCTAGCACGTGGAAAAGCAATACATGTGCATTACTAGCACGCAGGGAGGGAAGACCATTCCTGCTCAAGATCCGTGCTTTTTCAGTATCCATCCATTTTCTTGTGCAGCAGCCCGGGCAGCGGGGGCAGCAGCCTAAGCAGAGAAGCCCAGACCTCCCTCTCCCCCAGCCACCTCATCCAGCCTTTCTGGAGGAACACCAAGATGTTCCCAGGCTAGCCGAGAGATATAATCGCTCCAGCATGTTCTGGGTCTCCTCCCAGTGAGACATGGCCGAAACACCACACCCAAGAGGCATCCTAGTCAGATGCTCGAACCACCTCAACTGACTCCTTTCAATGTGGAGGAGCAGCGGCTCTACTCTGAGCCCTTCCCGGATGGCCAATCTCCTCACCCTATATCTTAGGGAGAGGCCAGCCACCCTTTGGAGAAAGCTCATTTCTGTCACTTGTATTTATGATCTTGTTCTTTCGGTCACTACCCATAGCTCATGACCATAGATAAGGGGGACGTAGACAGACCGCTAAATTGAAAGCTTTGCTTTTACGCTCAGCTCTCTCTTCACCACGACAGACTGATACACTGTCCGCATCACTGCAGCCGCAGCACCAATTCGTCTGTTGATTTCCTGCTTCCTTCTCCCCTTTCTCATGAACAAGACCCCAAGATACTTAACCTCCTCCACTTGGGGCAGAAACTTCTCCCTGACCCAGAGTGGGCACATCTGAGGACATGGCCTCAGATTTGGAGGTGTCGATTTCCATTCCGCTGCTTCACACATGGCTGCAAACAGTTCCAGTATGAGCTGGAGGCCATCACCTGATGAAGCCAACAAAACCAGATCATCTGCAAAAAGCAGAGATGAGATGCTGAGACCACCCAAGTGGAAGCCTTCTGCCCTTAAATCTGCCTAGAAATTCTGTCAATAAAAATTATGAAGACAAAATGACAAAGGGCAGCCCTGGCAGACTCCAACACCTACTGGAAATGAGCTCCGAGTTATTACCGGTTATGCGGACCAAGCTCCTGCAATGGTTGTATAAGGATTGAATGGCCTGAACCAACAGACCAGACACCCCACAACTCCCACAGAACACCCCGAGGGACACGGTCGAATGCCTTCTCCAAGTAAAAAATGTCAATGACAACCATAAATCTAGATTTTAAAATTCAATCAATACATCTGGCCTATCAGTCAGTACGTAGAGTTGGCGTAATGCCGCCGCAACAACCAATCACAGTCGACATGTTGCCCACTCCTTCGAAAAAAGGTAGTGGTGCGTGGTGATAGAAAAAAAAAATTTGTCGGGACCCAGGATGTCCAGATGAGTAAAGCCAACAACAAAAATGTATCCACTGCTCAGGGAGAGATAATACCAGAGAGAGGTAACGCATTGTCAACTGTGTGGAAAAAATACAAAAACATGCAAAAGAACGTCTATTAAACCTGAAGCCAGTCTTCGTAGCCATACATACACACACACATACGTATATGTGTGTACATATACACATATACACACATATATGTGTGTACATATACACACACACACACACACACACATATGTGTGTGTGTGTGTGTGTGTGTGTGTGTATATATGTGTGTGTGTGTGTGTGTGTGTGCACATATACATATGTACATATACACATATACATACGTATATACACGTATACATGTACATATACATATATGTATGTATGTATGTATGTATGTATGTATGTGTGTATACATACATACATACATACACATACACACATATATATATACATATACATATATACATATGTGTGTGTATGTGTGTGTGTAAAGAAGAAGAAAAACATGATACTGACCAACATCTTGCTTTTAGTGCCCCCCCCAGAAAAAAAAAAAAATCTCATCCAGGACTGAGAATTTGGACTAGTGTTGAAAGACGCAGACAACCTTTGACCAAAGGCCTACACACTCTTCCTCTTTAAAGTGTTCAAACACATAGATCTGAACATCAATGGACTCACGTCACACTTGCTCTTCTCTTTTGCTCACTCAGGATGAGCAACCCCCCCCACACACAGCTGCTTTTACCGGATTTCTGACCTACTGTACCCAGACCTCTGGCATTTACACACTCCAGATCAAACAAACACACACACAGGCTTGCACACAAACAAGATCAAACATACACAGAATAGAAAGCAGGCTGGTGAGAGATGCCGAGAAAGGCGAGCGAGCAGATTCAAAGAGTTTACCGAGTGTGGCAGAGTGGGCTGAAAGCTGACAGGAAGTCAGGACAGTGCAGCATGGGGGATAGATGAGCTCAGAGGAAAAAGTAAAGCCTGAGTGGTTACCCTCGGAGGAGTTTGAAGAGCATGCAGCCTAAGGAGAACCAGTCAGCACTGCTGTCGTATGCCGTCCCCTTCTGAAGAACCTCTGGAGCCATGTAGCCATGAGTTCCACTGCAACAAGCACAGCACACGTCAAAACAATGAATGCAGGAAATTAGTATTTCTCTTAATAATTAAAGATGTTTAGGACAGTCAGCAAGCTTACTCACTTCTGGGCTTATCCTTTTTATTCTATTTTTTTAATCTAATTATTAACACCGTTATAAAGTACTAATTCATTACACCTCTTTCATTTTATTTTCATTTTACTGAAACTGAACCCAATCCCTTACTGTAGGGCCCTTTTGTTTAGCTTTCATCATTTGCAGGAGAGTAGAGCTATAAACATTAGCATAAATGGAGCGTCAATCATGTGAAACAACAATGAACAGAGCTCAAGATAACATGTCTGAAAATATTCAAATGAATCCAAGAAATATAAAGATGCTGAATGTCTGCTGCGAGCTCACTAAGCTCCACATTATGATCCATGCAGGGCGAAGCAATACATTGATGTATTAGGGATCAATCACTCAAGCTTCACTGCCACTCTCCATCTCAAGCCGACTGAGGGGCGTGCTGCCAGTCCAGCACAGCCACTTAAAATGTCAGCGTGTGACGGACAGCAGTCCACTGCCATGTTTGTGGACCTGACACACCAGGCTTTAAAGGCACCACAATCATGGGCAGAAAACTGATCTCTGAATTGCAACCGATTAGTTAGCATCGATTTACTGAAGAACACTTCATGTAACAATGATGTATCATATATCACCACTCAACCTACCAATATCAAGATATTATTTTAACCCACATCGCTTACTGGATGGACAAGAAGTTGCAGTGGGATGTTTGTCCTCCTCGTTCAGTTTCAGCATCTCTTTCTGACAACTCGCTGCCCGAGACATTACAGTGCTGTCTTTTTGCTCACAAACAATCTCTGAGGAGCACATTAATCAGCAGAGTACGCGCCAACAAGATGCATTTCCTGTGGTTACTTCATATTCAATTAAAATGTGTTTCACCACTTAAAAAGCTTTTAATGTGAAGCTGCAGCAGCAGGAAATGTTTGACTTGCATTAACAGTAACTTAATACAGCTCGCTTCTTGGGAACCTCACCACAGACTCTTTTTATTTGCCCTTTAATGCATGATCCATCAGGTCGGCACAATCCTCTTCATTTCTCACAGTGTAGCGAGCTGAGACAATCCAACCCATTTAAAATGTAATCGCTGTGAGAGACGTTTAGAGAGAACCCTGAGCAGCGCCAGTTATCTGTCATATTAATATACATTTATATACATTTATCAGCCCGCCCACCCACCTACCCCCAGACATACAAATGCTGTGCAGAGTTAAAATCAGATGAACTTACACGCTGGCGTGGGGCTTCTTCTTGGAAAAGTCGCAGGCCAAGCCGAGGTCAGAGATACGAACATGACCATGTTCATCCAACAGGATATTAGCTGGCTGAGGGAGGACATACACATAGGCAGAGTGATGGAGAGGGTGATGGAGAATGTGAGAGATAACACGATAAAGCATAGGATACAATGTTGGAGAGCTCACTAATTCAAGACTTAAGTTACAATTTCCGTTCCCCAGCAGAGATTCTGTGTGAATACAGACAGTAAGAGCGCCTCCTGTCCTGGTTATCCTCTGCTGTTTGGCACATCTGGAGCTCACTCTCTTTCTTTCTGTCCAACGCTGCCTTACTATTATTTGCATTGAACTGCACTGTTTACTGAAGCACTAAAACTGCTCCCCGACTTCCAGCAAAATATATCCATTATGATGGCAGCCAGTCCAAACAGGAGAATCGGAGAAAAAACAGAGGACAGTTGACAAATTGGTTGATATGAAGCTATGAAACGTGAAGCTGTGGAGGTGCAGCAGTGGACTAAGGGGTGCTCGTCTTAAAAGTTAGAATCCCCCTTTTACAGGATGAATATCAAACTGTTATCTAAAGGGAACATGGCACAGGTTCTGATGTGCAGTTAATGATAATCCTGACAGTTTTGGTTGTTTTTTTTTTTTTTAAACAAAGCAAAGGATTAAAACTCTGGTGATATTATGCATTTTTCTGATGGTAAATAAATCCTATGAAGTCCAAAATTGTGTTTTCATGCTTACTGTGACTCTTGGGAGCCAGAAAAGCGCTCAGATGCTGTATGTGGTCATTACCTTTTTAAAACACTCAGTGAAACAGCTGAAACAGCTGGTCGCTGCAGTTTTAGCTAAGCCGGACAAATATGTTGGGGGACTATTTTCAGAGGCGGATTTATACGACTGCATGGAATATGAAATGCGCTGCTTTTACAGATGAACGATACAAAAGACACACATAGCAATAAATGGATCTTGAACTAATGGAGGCTCCCTGTAATGCCAAACTGGGAAACACATAAACCAGTCTTGCTCAGGTTCAGCTTCACTTGTATGGTGACAGACATCTCACAGTATCATAGTGCCAGTCGTTTTTGGCCTAAAGTATCTGTAAGCTGAATGTGGAGAGCATGTGTTCAGTGCCCCACAATAATAAGCCGAAGACACCGACTCTGGTGAAATACTCTATTGAGTCATTTCAAGTCATAATTGTAATATATTGGATGACGATATTATATTTATCATTTATATTATTATACTTCGTCCTTTATTTAGTGCTGTTCAAAACACGCTGTTTACTACAATATTTATTCCGTTGCTTTAGATGACTGTTTGCAGTAGTCACCACAACACCACAGAAGGACCAACCAAAACAAATCGAGGAGCTTGCTCCTAAACAAGGGTCTACCTCTGTAACATGGTCATGCTTCAGTTATGAGAAGTCTAACACGGAGCAGAAAAATTAACTGTGCAAATACATCAAACCGGTCCCTACCACAGACACCGACACAACAAACCTCTTTTAGCACTTAAGCAAGACTTATTATTTTCACAGTATTCACTCACTGTGTCTTTAGGGATTTGCTAGCTTAGCTCGTAGCCGACACAATGGCAACATGGCCTCTTTACCTGTCCCTCCTGCACTTTCCTGCTCTGTGTGTCAGATGTTTAGTTACTCATCGGCCTCCTTTAGAAATGACAATAATTGTAATGGAATTAACCTGTTTGCAACTCTGGAGGCCAGGATCCCTGAACTGGAGACGCAGCTTGCATCCTTGAAAAACCCGTAGCTAGCCAGGCCCCTGTAGCCGGTGCAGCTGAAGGTAGGGTAGCCCCGTTAGCTCTGCCCCAGCAGACTGTCCTGAGCAGCCAGGAGAACAGGATGACTGGGTGACGTTGAGGAGGAAGCATAGTATAAGGCCCCGGTACACCATCAACCCCATTCATGTGTCTAATCATTTTTCCCTACTCGGCGACACACCTGCCAGGGGACACACCTGCCGGGGACCAAACTCTGCTAATTGGCCATTCTGTTCTGAGACATGATGTGAAGCTAGAGACACCAGCAACCAAAGTCAAATTTCTTCCAGGGGGGCAGAGCAGGCGACACTGAAGGAAATTTAAAACTGCTGGGTAAGGGCAAATGTAATGACACCCGGTTAAGTCAATCAGAGGTCACCAAAATTAGTATCGAGTCGTGTGTAACTTTGCCAAAAATAATCTTGGACTCTGGTCCCCTCACCAATCGGACCAGGAGTGACAAGTTTAGCCACATGTTCTCAACACCACTCAAAGAAGTCCTACCACCACCACAAGAAGTAACAACGCATCTGTGTATGAGCTCCTCACGCACCTCATCCAAGACTGGACACTCTGCAGTTGATGCTTGCAGGCAGGCTAGTTTCCTGACAACCATACAGGGGTAGTAATCATAGCTGGAGGCCTCAGGGAAGCCCTCTAGCTCGAGTGAGACTGCATGGGGTTATCTAGTGTGTGTCACTACAGGATAACACCAAATAAGGCTCATATTTATATCATTATTCGATTTAGATGTAAAAATGAAATAGTATTTTCATCACAATCAACTCATATGTTGGCAATTAAAAAGCATTCCATTAATAAAGTATGCTGCAAAACACTGCAACTATTCCTCCTTCCATGAATGCTTCAAAATGATTCAGTGGCTCTGCATTAACACCTTGTTAACCTCCACACAACTGTAGCTCTCTTGACAGCTACACTCTAGTAATACTCTATACCACAGCTCTGCTGTCTTTAGCTAGCTTCTAAGTTTTGGGTTTGTTTTTTTTCTACAGACCAGTATACATTAATAGGGCAAAATATTAGGGAAGCCTATATGTAATGCAGCTCAGTATGTAATGCACCAGCTGGTACAACCTCAGTTATTTAGATGGAGGTTGTCCTGAGGGTTTCTTGGATGTTACGTACAAATTTCACCTCAGTCCACTGAAAAAAGCAGCTTTTTGTACAAGAAATTCTGAGGACTCACCTTATGCATAACTTAGAACCTATTAAGTTTCTTTTGACAGGAAAAACTCATTGTTAGCCACGTCATGGAATATGTTGATAATAGGAATGATTGTGTTCAGGATGATTTCCATCTGGAATCAAGGGGAGTCTACCTTGAGGTCTCTGTAGACGACAAAGCGGTTGTGCATGTGCTCCAGACCCAAGATGATTTCAGCTGCATAAAAACGCATCTCTTTCTCGCTGAACACGCCGTGCTGAGACAGGTGGTAGTGCAGATCACCCCCTGAACACACACACAAAACACAGTAAGTGCATGACATCAAAACACCTTAGTTTAAATCAATATCTGTCCATAAGTTGTGGTAACCTTCTCGTGGGGGAGAAAATGAAAATCGATGGTAGGTTCTCTATGACACTCTTCTCTTTTCCAGCTGTCTCAGTGAGCTAATGATTATCTGTATTTATTAGCATAACTGAAGCTCAAATAGCGAGCAGTGGACACTGTTTGGTGGTGACTGTTGACTTTGAAAGTTGGCCGGTCCTGAGCAGGATATGCCTAACATTGAGGTGTGACTTCAAAAAGAGGCTGATCTTAGACGCAAAAGAGTCTAACACAGGCAGGTGGTGTGAGGCGTCATCAGTGAGATCAAAATCCTATCAACTCTCTGGCTCCCCGGGGGGAGGAATGGCCTGAGTGGTGACTGGCAGTCCGAGTAATCCAATCTTTGAGTCTCAGGACAGATTGGACTCGGCAGGAGTTTAATCTAAGGCAGGAAGAAAGGTGTGGGACATCCTACCGTTCATGAGGTCCAGGATAAAGCACAGCTTGTCAGGCGTGTGGAAGGCATACGTCATACACACAATGAACGGGCAGTCCTGGAGGAAGATGCAGAGAAAACGAGTTTAAAGTCTACAAGTGAACTCCTCCCAGCTAACCTTACTCGTGTGGTTTTCCTAAAATGGGTTATACGGATAGTAGTGGGAAAAGACCTGAGGACCTTTAGTAAAACACACCCATGCAGCACAAAAAACAGATTTTTAAATCAAAAAGATGGATTTCACTCAGGACCATTGTAGTCTCAGGGACAGTGACATTAGGGTATCAAGGCTATAAATTGAGGAATCCCCTGAATGACCCAGAAGGAACAGCACAGGCATCGATGATATAATATCATCAATATGACAATAATAAGCAGATTCAGCATGAAGGAAGCAACTGCAGTGGACGTGGGGTGCAAAACGGCTTGCAGGTGTGCAGCAACTGTGGGTAAGCAAAGGGTTAGGGTAGGTTAAACAGAGTGTCCAATGAGAGACTTCCTAACTGGATTTGAAGAAAGATGTCAGCTGAGCTTTACCCAGTGGCCTGCCTGAACTGACACCACTCTGCATCTACAGCAGAGATTCTCAGTCTCTCAGGGGGCCTGCTGATGGAGCACAGAGTTACTAAAGGATGGGTGTGTATAATCACAGGAATTTGAATGAATAGAATTTCTGTAGAGGAAATAAACTGATGATGCTATTGTGCTTTATTTCCCCCCAAATCAACTTGAACAGTTGTTCTTGTTTGATAAAACTTTTTTCTTCTGATGTGGAATCAAAGTCAAAGTGAGAATATGGTGGGCAATATTTTACTGCTTGGGTAGAGTCTGTTAACTTAGTCAACAGTGCCCTCTCAAGAAGACATGGGCTAAGTGTTAGGTGATGTGAGCTGAAGAATGGACAGGTACAGAAGAAGAAAACAAAGTTCTGTTTGTAGTTCCTGGAAGTAGCATTATTAGAGGAAAAGATCTCAGACTGTTTTTAACCTGTGCAGTCAAACCAAAGCAGTCTGTTCCACACACAAGAATATGGAAGCCTGTTTCCGCCACTAAAAAAAAACAAAAAAGTATCCATAACTCAAAATTTTGAGAAAAGTAACTCGAAATTTGGAGTTATTTTTCTCAAAATTTCGAGTTAGCTCTGCCAATCAGTAATCCACGTGAAGCATATGGCGCAGAGGAACGCACACTCAAAACCGGATTGCAACAAATTGGTGCTTTTGCGAGTACGTTTGCTGATAGTAACGCCATGTGATTCAGCTAATAACACAAGGATTTCATCATTTGTGAAGCCACGGTGAAAATACTCAGCAATCTGTGCATTCATGACTGGATGTAAAACCGGTAGCTTAGCTGTAGCAATTGTAGCTGAGGGCTTCAGCTTCCGGGTAACAAGGAAATGACGTCATTCATGTAGATTACTGAA
>VUQG01036735.1:0-11805 GCA_015106755.1 Etia nguti
TACTGAAGTTGGACTAGCTGGTATATAATGATGTGCTACGTGATCGCTAGCGACACAGCTATGTTAGCATAAACACAGTGAAGCTGGAGGATGAATGCTAACTTTTTTCAACTCGATAAAAGTTAACGTGAGGGTTCCCGATGGTTAAGGACAAATGCAGTCGCATGGCAGGATGCTGTAAACGGACCAAACTTCAGTCAGGAGAACAACTGAGATAATCCATCCACAATACAAGGTTAGTCATTAATATACTGCAACAACATGGGAATAGAGCAACTGTGAGAGAATTCAACATTAATGAATCAGTGGTACGGAAGTGGAGGAAGCAAGAATACCAAGCGCTTAATGCGCCTTATAATCCGGTGCGCCTTATGGTCAGAAAAATACGGTAGTTTGATTTGTGTTGTGATAAAAAAATAAAATAAAATCAGGTCTGAACAAAGATCACGACTTATTTAAAATACCATCTCCTTCCAGCCTCAGCATCCTAGTAAATACACCCATTTTTGAAAATTTGCTAATCCTACGTGATTTTTAGAAAAGTTACTGAGATTCAGACGTCTGATATTTTTAGTAGACGCACCTGTGGTATCAATTAGAAAATCCTAGGTGACATCTTACTCGATTTATTGTGTTTATAAGATTTTTCAGAAAACTTAACCTCTGACCTTCAGGTCAAAGTCACTGGGATTCACCTGTAGATGCACCTGTAGTATCAGTGTGAAAATCACCTCGTGTTTGTGTTATCTCATTCATAAACTTGGCTGCCTGCCCAGTGGGATGATGACAATTTCCCATCATCCTTTTCGCACGTTAGGGGTAAAACCCGGCCAGTCTGCTGATTCAGACCAAACCTCTCAACTTTCCCCAGGTCATCAGTAACCAGTCCAGAGTTAGTACTCAGAAACCAGGAGATTTATTTCCTTTCAAATTAAATCTTATGAAGTCATTTTGGCATTTTATTTTTTCTCTTTTGAGTTTTTCTGCGTGGGTTTCCCAAATAGGCAAAAAAAAAAAAAAAATCATAAAAATGGTGGATGTTCAGTATAGTAAAGCACTCGATGGGGCCTCTTACATTTTAACAACCCAACAAGCTTCTGCAGGCCTGAAGCTTAATTTAAAATCTCAAAAGTGTTTTCCTTATATCACTTTTCTATCCACTGCTCGCTGGTACCAGTGCGGACTCAGTTCTACCTTGACGTTTTCAGGTAATACGGTGGGAGGATAGTCATCTGCAGACCCAGTTTGCAGACGTCACTTGCTGTGGAAATTAATGAATCTGGTATAGGTCAGACAATAGCGCTGGAACCACCACATGAGTGGATCAGAGGTTACTGAAAGGAACCAGGAGGTTCACACAGCATTTAAAATGAGTTGGTCCATGCATCTTGGACAAATTAGATCACTATCTGCAATCAAAAGAGCCAAGAGGGAATTAATTCAAGAAGCACTTGAAACAACTTCAAACAGAGCTGCCCATATCTCACTTTCAGATGTCCAGAAGTATTAATCACTGACTTATGTGTAAACTCTGTTGCTCCTTTGTGATTAAACAGCCTGTGGAAGTAATGGCAGCTGCTAAATGAGCTGAAATTATAAATCTATTCAAATAAAGGGGAATAAATGGAAAAAGCTTTAGTAGGTGTTGTACATACACTCTGACATAAACAAACACCAGTATATGATTTTCAGTGGCTGTGAGAATCTCCTTTCTTGAACCTGACAAAGCTGGTGTGTTGCCAGCTTTGGCCCCAGTACCAGTCATTTTTCGGTGGAAATGTGTGGAACTGGTATTAAATTAGACCCTGGCCGCCGGATCGATGCCCAATCTAATACAGCATCAGTGAAAAAGTGGTGATAGAAAAGATGTAACAAACAAGCCAGCAGGTTTACACCACGTTTAAACCAAGTGAGTACATACATCTTACATCTTGGGCAAATTGGATAACTATCTGCAATCCAGGAAAAAAGAAAAAGAAAAGGTGTGAATTAATTCAAGAAGCACTTGAAACAGCTTGAAACCCAACTGCCCATCTCTCATCTTCAACCCAGATGTCTCCAGGCATTAATCACGTGTGTGTAATCTCTGTACTCCTGACTCTGTGAGTAAACAGTCTGTGGGAGTAGTGTGCACCATGGTAATGGTGATCGAATTCATGTGGAAAGGTCACCAAAATTATTTATGTGTTTTGTAAGATAAATGCAGCACATGCAGTCGGACAGAATCTAGACTTCTCTTTATTGTAGTTAAATCTAATATCAATGTCATTATCCCTGATAATTATTTAACAAGTGTCTCATGTCCAAGGATTTGCTGATGGTGGGAAAGAAGAACTCCCTAATGGTACTATGAGGTCTTTAAGATTTGAGTGTGTATGTTAGACCTCTGTGAGGCCTGATCATTCAGGACTTTTACATCAGAAGGAGGATTTTAGGCCAGATACGTCACCAATGGTTATTGGTGAGGGTTAGCTTCATCATATTTATTGTTATTTTACCTTCATTTAAACCTGAAATTAAACATTTAACATGATGAATCTATAGTTTCCTTGTACAACATGGATGGTGAGCCTAGCATGTTTTTTTTGACAGCAGGAGAAACACGCGGAGAACATGTGAACATGGATCCTGTGGAGAAAGAGTCCCAACCACTGAGCTAGCATGCTACTTTCTCTCGATCCTCCCACAAACCTCCCCAGTCTGTGGGCTGGTTTGAATAATGGCAGTTCAGCTCCAGCGCATTCGAAAATATTACAGATTTTACATTATCTAGCTAAAAACCAGTAGCTGGTAAATCAAAGTGGGTAATTAATTTCTTAAGTTAATTTCTGGGTTATTATGCTGAGGTTAGTTTTAGGATCACATGTAGCCCTTTAGAGGAATTTTTACTTACTGGGCGTACTCAAACTGAAGTTGATTTCAAAGATAAATAGAATTTCTACCCTAACCCTGATTGGTTTGCTGGTGAACTGGCGGCTGTTACGAGGTTAAAGCAGTTAAAATCTTGTTCCTGTAGTGTACTCAGTACTGTAGTCACAGCATTAAACCTCGTACTTGACCACATTCCAAAGCTCAACATTGTTTTTCTTCTAAGCGCTAATATCCTCCTCCTCCTCCTCAACTCATCCTCGCACTAATCCGATGGCACAAGTCAGCGCTTTTCATGCAAACCGCACGGCACTTACTTAACTCCCGGGAGATACTCAGTATCTCCCGAGCACTCAGAGCCCTGCTTAATGTGCAGCGTGACCAAAACATTTTGCAAAAGGAGTCCACCGACCTCTCTGCAAATAATCTCACGCTCGCATTAGGCGGATTTCACGAGAGGTGCTTTGCAGTAAAAAAAACCCTCCATTACTTCTCTTATTCTCCACATACTTATCTGTGACTCGTCTGATTTTGTTCAGGCGCTTTTCACTGCTCTCGGCATCTCTCGTCCAATCCGTAAATTTCACGCCATCTCTCACCCTTTTCCAAACATCACGCACAGGACCTGGAGATACTCACAATTAGTGGCAGTCGAGCGAGCAATCGTGTGAATCACAGAGTGGCTCTTAATTATACAAAGCTTTTAAAGTTGTACGACACTCGAGGCGTCCCTAAAAAGCATCGTGTCTGCTAACGGCCTGGAACGGCCAAGTTTGTCAGATTTAAAATATAAATGGAGCTGCTGTGTTTCCTCCAAAGTCAGAGCTATAATCTGGTTTCTGTTTGATGTATGAAGCAGAGGGGTCATGAAGATGCTTTGAGAGTGTGCCAGCATGCATAGATCCCACACACACTCCAGCATACTTCATAATTTTCTCAGCAGTGTTTAGATAAACTCATCACATCGCCCTCAGTATTAAGAGCAAACCCGCTGCAGATACTTTGGTGCTTTTGCTGAACTTAAAGAAAAAACTTCACATGCAGAAGTTCCACAGCGAAAGCGAGCGAATCGCGAGGCAATGAGCTTTTTAAATATGAATGAGTGTTGTGTGAATGCCTCTGCTGTGATATTTAGACAAGAACAGATCCCTGTGTGCCGTTGCTGTGTCTTTAGCTGCAGCTCGAGGGAAACTTGCCTCTGTTATGGTATTTTTGGGAGGGAGGAAATTCTCTAAAATGTTAATGCTTCAGCAAGATCCCTGGGAATCCTGCAGGAATTCTGCATAGTCTTTTTAGGCATTTAATTTTAATTAACAGAAAAAACTTTCCATCCAACTCTCCAGCTTCATTTTAATGCACTTCATCCTTTATGGAGGTAGGAGGAGAAGAGGAAGACCACATAGAAGATTCATGGATGTAGTGAAGGAGCATATGCAGAGGGGTTATAATGGAAGCTAAAGACCCTACAATAAAACAGAGAAACCCCAACAATCAAACGACTCCATTATATGCAGTGCCAGCCGATAGAAATAAATGAAATGCTGGGAGTTTTTCCTTTCCTGGGTCCCCACACTTTGCTGTAGTCACTTTCGTTTTCAAAGGTAAACATGTTTGTCTCTCAGATTTTTCCATTTCTTTATACATTGAAGAAACTATCAGAATGGATGCGAGGCAATCTCCCTCCAGGAATTTGCTGACATTTGTGAGTCCTGATATTGATGCTATGGTGATTATTCTTTATACTGAGGCGACAGTTGTTGTTCTCTTACAGTTAAATTACACAGGAGGAATTAATGGTGCTGAACAGGTCAATCAGAAGATTTCTTTGTCTGTCAACATTTTCAGGGAGGTGCATGTCAGGTTACACCAAAGGTTACGTCATAGGGTTTCAGGAGTTTGCAGTTACGTTGCAGCTATGGCATAGATTTCCCACGGAAGCACAAATCCTCAGCCGCCGGGTTGCTAGTGACCAAGCTGGAGTTGGTAAACAGCTGCCCTTGTTCATGGCGATGTTTTGTGACTCTCGCTTTATAGCCTACATCATAGCTTCCTGCAAATATAGCTACATGTCACATACATGTGTACTTGAACAGCTGGGACCAGTTTGTTTGATAGTAACATGAGGTTTAAACTAGCACTAGGCTGTAATGTTATCTAACTCTAAATACACCACATGGACAAAGTCCAGGGTCACCTCCACATTACACCTACAGGAGCTGCTTGGCCATGAAGCTCCTGGCGCACAGTTTCTGTGCTGATGTTAGCGCAGAGGAAGTTTGGAGCTCTGTAGTCACTGAGTCAGCAGAGGTTTGGTGACTTTTACACACTTAGTGACCCCACTCTGTAGCTTTTTGTGGTCTGACTCATGGCTGAGTCGCTGTGATTCCTAAACGCTTCCACTTTCCAATAAACCTCTTATAGTTGATTGCAGAATATGTACGAGGGAAGAAATTTCACAAACTGCTTCGTTGCAGCGGTTGTGTCCTAGAATGACCCATTCTTTCACAAAGGTTTGCACAGGCGAGTTGCATGCCAGATTCAAAAGGACTGAAACACTTAAAGTGCTGGGCCACAACACTGAATTCTTGAATTTGAGTATTTAGCTCACATTCTGTCCTCCACCTGATGAATAACGTTTTTCTCTCATTTTCACAGCTCTGACAGTCTGTGTACAGACTCAACTGGTTCTGCAGTATCACATTTTTCCTATGTTTCAGATTGATTACCTGCAAGCCTGACATCAGTTTAACTGAAATCTGAACCTGGGATCATTCAGCTAGAAGCATAAAAGTTAAAAAACTGCCCCAAAACTTTTTCAGATGCTTGTTGTTTCAGCTTCAGTATACAGCTTATTCAGTCCAGTGGAAGATTTGACATCCTGTCTGTGACTTGTGGTCTATGAGGAATGCTATTTTAGCTTTAAGCTTGGAAGAAAAGCGTCCTGTCATCTGGAGATGGCCCGGCTGGTTTGCAGCGGGGCCGGTGGCATAAAATATGCATGCATTTCCCAGAATATGAAACTTCTTCTTGGCATGTTGTGAAAAGGTCTAAAGGAGGTTTCTAGGTTGTTGCTGCTGTTGTATTTAGGGTTCATAAGCCTGGGAATCAGCGTGTACAGATGTTCAGCTCGACCCTGAATCCCAGTATTTACAGCACTTCTACTTCTACCCTGGAAACATGGCCCACTTCTACTCTGGCTTCGCACAGGAAGGATGCCATGGACCGCCAAGTGCGACCCATCTGAAAAGCAAACACACACACACAGAGGACTATTTCAGTGCCCACGCCCACTGTGGGGTACCACAGTCACTTCTACGGAACTGCAGTGGACACTAGTGACTGAGCAGCTAAACCCAAATCTGCTCTGCTCTCCCCTGGTGATAGGGGACGCAAGGGCTCAGGAGGAGAGCATTAGAGGGAGGACAGTGGGCTTAGTGGGGTGCAGGGTCAGATGATTGGAAGAAAATGAAGAGGAAGTCCTGCGAGTCGGTGGGTGGATTGATGAATTAGAAATGCGAGGCAGAGAAAGGGATGCGTGAAAGAGTGATCAGTGAACTGAGCTGAAAAAAGGATGAGACCCAGGGATTTGACAGTTACAGTGAAGGAGCAAGAGAGAGTGACGGATAACGGCGGGAGTGAGACTGAGCGTGTGCGAGAGCGAGGAAGACTTCAGTAAGGGTGGAGGGAGAGGAAGACACTGCTGTTTATACTTAAAATTGTGGTGGACTGAATTTGAAGGATAGAAAATTTAAAAATGTGATCATTCTCAGGGAGGTTCTGAGGAGGCTTTATATGTAGTTAAAAATATAGACAGCAAAAGCTCAAATTATTGGGTGAAGAATGAGCAGACCTGATGAGGGAACAGATAATCTGCTAACCAGAATGATCTGGTACAATTGCAGTCTTTGCATCTGTATTTCTCATGGCAGTTGAGATCAAGGAGAGGCAGGTGATGCTAACTTGTGTTAGAGACTGATGGGTACTTTATCAATCTGATAAATCTGACAGCTGAGACAGAGCACATGATTTATCAAGGGAAAGAGTGCTTTATTACAAAAAAGTCCTTCGCATGAACCTGGAATCTGTGTCTAACAGCTGCATGCAGGTTTTTATAAAAGTCAAAGGAAAGAACCTGACTCAGAGCCACCTGTGGGCAACAAACCATTGCTGCAAAGCCCTGAAGCTCTACACTCAGTGCCGCCTAAAGGGCACGGGCAGATCTGAATGTTACACACAGCTGGCACACGTTTAAAAATGTTCTGCAGTAGATGAGACTAGTGGATTTATGATGTTGCAGAGCTCTGTGTGTGCACATAGCTATGTGCGCTCTACAGTCCTCCAAGTTATGTATGCACAAAGATCAGCACGTCAAGAAAACTGAAACCCCAAACATCGACACACAGGATAAGATGTATATGGGACATAACATCTGAGGGGAACAACTACAGGACAGAACCGAAGTTTTGATATCACGGTCACAACTTTGAGCCATCGGACTGCCAGTTACATCTGCCCTGGTCATCCAAGTAAATTAACACAACTCATTCTTGCCACAAACCTCAGTATATTAGTTTTTAAGATTCATGTAGCAACAAAACCACCGCAAAAATAGCTGTGCACGCCCTCCTGTCATCATGGTGTCACTGCAGTTCTGAACACGGTAATTTAATTCGAACGTCAGAGATGTGTCTGAGCATTTCTCTTTAATTTCAGCTCGTCTGACCATCGTAGCAAAGAAAGGTTCAGATGAGGGGGAACAAACACACAGTTGTGCTGTAAGGAGAACAGTTGCCTTCCCATCATCCTCTCCTGTTCTTCAGCTGCTTGACAGTGTAGTTAATCCTCTGGAGGAGAAGAATTGGCCTTCTTACTAGACTATTAAAAATACAACACACACACAGAGCTGCCAAAAACCTCCTCTATTATTGATTTCCACCGGGTCACATGAACTCAACACAAGCGTTTCAGCGTCACCATAAACTGACGGTGATGTGAGACTGAGCTGATGGTGTTTCATGAGAACTGCTGTAATGATTAAAATAAGAGTGCCAAATGTCACTGACACAGTTAAGGTGATGCAAAGACAGATCAGGTCTCTACGGTGCGCCTGAAGTTCAAAACACACATTAAAATTCACCCAAAGACGCCGCTGAGTGGCTGGAAACAGGAAATGACACAAGCCTCCAGTGTGATGCGTTACTGTAATCACATTACATTTGTCATTAATGCAGTACTAAACTCAGAAATCACACTTATGTAATGAACCCACGCACTGGCATAAATCTGTGTTACAGCTGACCTGCAGCATCATCGTTTTGATAAACTGTTGAATAATTGAGGAATACGACTCCAACCTGTCATCAGGTGAAGTTTTCTGAAATGTTGTCAGGTTTTTGGTTTTGTTCTTGTTATGTTTTGGACCTCTGGGCCACCGTAGATTCTCCGTGATGCGTTTTGTGTCGAGCAGATGACTAAACTGAAAGTGACAGCAGCAGTTTTTAGCTTGCAACACTCATTCTGTTTGTTATCAGCGGTAAATACTTCATCGTGTCTGTGAGAACAGATGGTTTAACTTCAGTATGACAGATTTTTTGGATGAAAAATACTGAAAAACTGTCATACTAGATCCTAAAAGGCAAATATCTGGATCAGGATTAGTTTGGGATCTCAAACTGAAATAAAAAGGGATGTGTTTGTGAAAAGATGGCACCATGTGTATAATTCTGCTCCATCTCACAGTGGTTAAAAATCCTCCCAAAGATTTCTGGAAATCACTCCAGATCGACTCAAAAAGTTAATTATGTCCAAGAAAATTTCTCATGCAGATCCATCCATAACTTTCCATGTAATCCTTCTAACAAGCAAATAAACCGAACCAATCACATAACCTCCTCGGCAATCTCGCTGATCCAATATTTGTGGCCAGTTTTTTTTCCTCAAGTCATTACACACAACAGCCCTCCAGTCTGAGCTTTGGCTGGACCACACAAGCACTTCTGTTCTAAAACTCTGCCAATAACGATTTCACTGAAAGCTCTGGGTCTCCGTCCCGTCACTAAATTCATTTTCTGCCTTTGTAAAGCCTTGAAACTTACTGTCGCTTCAGCAGGCTAACATCTAACAGCTTATAGAAAATTAAAAGGCTGAAGTTTGTAGCTTGGACGCATTTAACTTCCTGCTGTTGGCGTTTCAACCCAAAGTGTCTCTTTGCACTTTGCTTCAAGCATCTTGTTTAATCAGACCACCAAGCCTTTCACACGCCTTTTCTTGCAGAGCAGAGGCGTATTGCCATGTGTCTCTCTCTTTTTTAAAAAGAAATCTGCAATGGCTTCCATCTGGTCGCTCTGCCATTGAGTCCAGATCAAAAAATCCAGCCACAGCTCTGCAGCTCTGTCACAGCGCTCCTTTGATTCCTCGTTTGCTCGCTGACCAAACCTCTTGTTGGAGAATTTGCACATGATGGGCTGGAGAGGGAGAGGCCCTCACACTGCTGCCAATTCCCAAAGATGGAACTCGACTGTGGTCTGAAATATTTGCCTGCCTCTTCACAAATCATGAAATTGAGTTAGAGAGTTAAAGAGTATCGAATTTATATGGTATTCATCTGTAAATGTAGGAATTTTTAGGATAAACAATGTCACATTTGTTTTTCAATAAATGATTACTTTCGACTCTTAACAACAGAAAAAAGTCACAGTGGGAAAATCACTTAAGACCACATGTGCTGGAATAACAAATGGGTTTCTGACATCAGATCATGGGATTGTGTATAAATAGCACACGATCTTGGGCACAGTTCATGCATCATGACATTTTAAACCTGATGTGGTATTAATTAACACATTAAGAAGTTAGGGTTAGGTTATAGTCTTTCACTCATTTTTCCACCTGATACCAAGTACACATGACCAATCTGCACACCAGGACACACAAGTTTCGTCTGCCTTCACTCTGGCCAGGCAAAGCTCACCAACTTCATTCAATACACACTAAAAGCCAAATATGTTTAGTGAGATGCATTTTCATACCCTTTTTCATGATACCATGCTGGAATGGAAATATTCTGGAAGTTTAATTCAATTTCTGTAATGCCAAGTCACAACAGTCTCCTCAAGGCATTTTCTAATGTAAGGGAAAGACCCTGCCATGTTAGAAGGACATCCCAACAATCGCATGACTCTCTTTGAGGAAGCATTTGGCAACAGTGGGAAGGAAGAAACCTCCAACAGAACCAGGCTCATGGAGGGGCAGGCAACTGCTGCAACTGGTTTGGGGATGAGGGGAGGAACAGAGGACATAAAACACACTGTAGGAGAGACCCAGAGATGGATAATAACTAATGATTAAATGCAAGGTGGCGCATAAAGAGGTGAGTGAAGAAGAACTGGTAGAAAAGGTGTTAAAAGAAAAGCAAATCAAGAATAAACTCACACTCCTCTATTGACAGATGAAAACCATCAAAAACACAGAAGGAGGAGGAAAATAAGCATCAAAGATCCTAACAAAGACCATGACAGTCAGGATTCATGTCCTCCGCCATTTCCAGAAATCCTCCATCATCTGGTTTATAACCGCAGAACCGTGAAACAAAAAATATATGCTGGAAAAAAAAAGAAGCTTTCGAAGGTTTATTCTGGGATAAAGTTACCAAATATTTTTAAAGTTTTGAATCAGATTCAGCTTCTGATTTTACACTTTTGGTTTTTATGTTCCGGCAATCATTTAAAGTCAGCCCGTAGCTCCCTCCCTATTCACTGAGGAGCCTGACCTTGTTAGCCCCAAACAACTTACCTAACATGGTTTAGCACGTAACCGTCTCTTTTTTCAAACCATCTGAAGCATCGCATTTCCTCTGAGCTGACAGAGGCAGGGCTCACTCTGATCTGAACACGTACAGCTCTCACAAACAGGCCGACGGTTGTCTAACAGATTTCCAAACAGATAGATGCAGGCTCGGTGTGAAGCTGCGTGTGCTGACAGTGGTAACGATCGCACAAAGCTGCACTTTGACAGGCACGAGTTGAAAGCAGCTCTGACAAACGCATTTCCACAGATTCCTCATGATCAGCACCATCCATATTCCTTCACTATCCTTTCCAACGCAACATACCGCCACACCGAGGGAAACAGACGTCGGCAATCTAGTCTTCCCTTTCCAGGATCCTCAGCATTGCGGCTTAATGAAATCAAAGCGGCTGTAATATTCCTCCGCTGTCAACCACAGCAGACAAAAAGCTGAGGAGCGACTGCGGTTTGCAGCCTCTCGTGATCTAATACAAACCCCTCTCTGAGAACAATGAGGACAACGAGGCATCCAGTAATTTATAAGTTGTGTTTCTGTGTCAAGTCAGACATTTCAAAGTGTCTGGTTTATACTCGCAAGAGAAAACAATCGCGTGAAAGAGGATAGGAGATGAGGGCAAAGGAAAACCACGAAGAAGACAAAGAAAAACAGGCCGCATGCTTAAGCAAACTGGTTAATGAGGAGGTCAGATTTGTTCAAGCATTCAGCATGTGGCTTTGCTAGCAGGGGGTGTGGATTCAGCTTGGAGTGCAGTTCGACACTTGGCTGCAAGTATTTAACATGCTGCAGGCAAATATCAGTCAGCTGATGGGCGCGTCTAGACTTTCAAATCTTTGGTGCATCAGTTGAACTTTTCATCAATCGTCAGTGTCAGGAGGTTTTTTTTTAAACTGAATTTAACTTTAAATGTATTGATTTTTTTGCTTACAGCTAGCTGTTTCTGCAACATCAAGCAAAGCAGCGACCTCCAGGGTTAAAGTAACAGAAACTGCAGTTCCTCTAACGCCCACTAGAGGTTTCAGCAGCAAGTCAGTCCTCATAGACTCCCATGTTAAAAGGTCCAACTTTACAGCAGAAATGAACATGTTTACAGAGGGTTATGAAAACAATTTTAATCTCTGTGCCTGAAGCCC
>VUQG01036735.1:17540-33726 GCA_015106755.1 Etia nguti
GAAGACAGAAGAGTTTGATGTTCATTCTTAAATGAAAGAAGATGATGGACAACAGGTATGACAGCAGTAATGGCAGTGTGTGTGTGTATGTGTGTGTGTGTCTGTGTGAGGGGAGTGTATTATTGACAAAACAGAAATGTAATCATCACGTGGACTCCAACATCAGCGCACCGAGTCAGACGCTGTATGTTGGCTGCAAAGCGTGTGTCAGCACGTCTGTCATCAGGTGTGTTAGCGTCAGTGTGTGTTACACAGCAGAACGACGAGAAAATGTTACCTCCTGCTTTTCTTAAAAAAGAGCTTTTGAAGGGGGGCGTCTCACAGGACCAATCACCTCAGAGCGGTCATAGCCACCTGGGTTGGGCTGAGGGACTCTGAAGCTTATTGTTTACATTTGGTACCATCACACAGCTAAACACAAATAGGGGCCTTTATTTTGGGTCTCTGCCCACTTGAAACAGCCTCCTTGTTTATCAAATTTTAGCCAAGTTAATGGTAAAACAGTAAACGTCGCCCATACACAGCCAGCACAAACCAAAGACTAGCCATAGCCACTGTGACGTTACCTGCTGTAAGTTTCCTCCTCCTGACCGACAGAGAGAATCCAACACAGCCTTCAGCAAGATCCAAAAGCTTCCTGCTAAAACTGGAGGGCCTTTATCATTTCCTGTTTACCTGATGAGTGTGTCATGTGACCAGATCATCTGACAACCACCTACAATTCTTGACAAATCTGCTACTGCTAAAATCGAATTGTTATTGCCATGAATTTTCAAATGTACTGTTTTACAAAAATGTTATAACTCACGAACACAAACATTACTTTTAGTGGTTTAATGCTGTGTTTGATAAATTTCTGACTCCTCAGAGAAGTTCAAACCTAATGAAAAACAATATAACTTTTAGTTTTAAACATTTTTGGTGACAGATTTGGTCTAGTTAAGCAGTCTAAGTTCCCACTATATAACCGCTGCGGCGATACAGACTGAGAAACAAGCAACAGCACAAGCATTCATTAGCATACTAAGGCATATTAAGATTTTTTAGGTGAATAAGATGACCGAGTGGAATCATTTATGGCAGCATCACATCTTCGACAGAAAAATTATAGTGCTGTTAAGACCACAAACACGTTCATAAAGAGCCTAACACTGATTCTTTCTCATAATTCAGTCTCTATAATAACCTTTTACACACAGTTAGAGCAGCGCTTTAACCATCCACAGTCAGCACTTACATACCTCCATTCGTGCCTCTTATTGCTGCCAAATAAAGTTAATTCCACAAAGTGATTCTCTGCTTTTTTACCCTTTATCACCAAGTGTCACACAGACCTGGCCTGGCCTTATTTTTTAATATTGGCTATAACATCCATCCATCCATCCATCTTCTTCTGCTTATCCGGGGCCGGGTCGCAGCCTAAGCAGAGAAGCCCAGACCTCCCTCTCCCCAGCCACCTCTTCCAGCTTATCCGGGGGGAACACCAAGGCGTTCCCAAGCCAGCCGAGAGATATAATCTCTCCAGCGTGTCCTGTGTCTACCCCGGGGCCTCCTCCCGGTGGGACATGCCCGGAACACCTCACCCAGGAGGCATCCTTGTCAGATGCCCGAACCACCTCAACTGGCTCCTTTCGATGTGGAGGAGCGGCGGCTCTACTCTGAGCCCCTCCCGGATGGCTGAACTTCCCACCCTATCTCTAAGGGAGAGTCCAGCCACCCTTCGGAGGAAGCTCATTTCCGCCGCTTGTATCCGCGATCTCGTTCTTTCGGTCACTATCCACAGCTCGTGACCATAGGTGAAGGTACGTAGATCGACCGTTTTGTGTGTCCCAGGGATCCCAGGGGCTATGTTGTCTGGGGGCTTTTGCCCCCTGGTAGGCTCTCCTATGGCAAATTGGTCCTGGGTGAGGGACCAGACAAAGAGCGATTCAGAAGACCCTTATGAGAAAACCATCGAGGGAACAGTTCACCCTGCCGGGGATAGGGTAACCGGGGCCCCGCCCTGGAGCCAGGCCCGGGGAGGGTGCCCGAGGGCGAGCATCTGGTGGCTGGGCCTTAGTCCATGGGGCCCGGCTGGGCATAGCCGAAAAGGGGACATGGGCCCATCCTCCTGCAGGCCCACCACCCGCAGGAGGTGCTGTAGGGGTCGGGTGCATTGTGTGCCGGGTGGCGGCCAGGAGCGGAGGCCCTGGCGGACTGATTCCCGGCTACCAAGACCTATGGCTGTAACAGTCCAAAATAATTTTCATCTTTCAGGAACTGTTTGAAGTTTCTCTCAAGCCCAGTATGGTTAAGGCGTTACAATAATGCGACGTGCACATGGTTAAATCTAGGCCCAGCTAGTTCATCTTTGTGTTCAGACAGCAGTACCTTGTGAATACCATAATTCAATTTGATGCACCAAAAACACCGGGTAAAGCGCATCTTCTTTTCTTTCTGAAACTGTTAGAATTTTGCCTCTAGCACAAACACTAATGGAGTTATGGTCATTTAAAGAGCGCTTGTACAATGGTCCCACCACCTGGCCAATGGTAAAACAAGGGTTAACAGCTTTGTAAAATGATGTTTATTCAGGCAATTTAGACAGTGTTGCCCCTTGCAAAACTTTTTTATTCTTTTTCAGTAAAATTAAATAAAAATTTATACATTTTAAAACTCACTGTAGAAACAGAAATATATGTCTGCTCTGTAACTTGAACTCCACCTCTGCAAATTCCTGCAGGTTTAAATAAGTTCCTGCTAAACTAACCGTCTGACCTTTGTGTTACCGCCAGCTCTGCTCAAACTGAAGCTACAATTAAGTCCCAATCAAAACACAAACGAGGTTCAATGAGTTCTGAATTGATCATTAGTTCACCTCCCACTGCTGGCTGTGCTGATGATTTGTGTCATTGGTTGACTTTGGATGTTCGTCTCTATATGTCAGCGATCGTTATTGACTGTCCGAGTAAAGTATCAGGAAGAGAAATCAATGTTCCTGCTGTTGCAGCGTGTTGATTTTAGCTGGGCCGATGAAGGGTGGTCCATATGTCAAGTTACTGTACTTAATTATGCACTCATTCAATGAATTCAATGAACCTGACCACCCACAATCAGATGGGTTGTCTCCTACAATGCCCTTAGTTTATTTCACAGCCTCGCAAAACTTTACCTTCATGAGTATTGTCAGAGTTGCACAGTGGTTGTTTTTGAGCCCTCTTAACTTAGAGTACAGCCACCTGAATATTTTATTATATTAAAACTATATTAAAACTACCTTGACCCTTGAAGGTGAGTCTTGTATCCAACAGCAAGTAAAATTTGATATGCTCTAACTTGTTCTGAGCAGCAACCTATCCCACATCACACAGTGATATAAGCCTGAAAGTTTCTGAAGGTTTCTCCAGTAAAAACAACTACAAACTACCAAAAATCCAAAAATTTAGAGATAGCATGGGTGAAAAATCCTGACTGGGTAGAAATGATCCACAGTGATTTTACATTTCCACTCCGTGAAAACTTTGAATTATTGTGTTTTCAGTGCCGATATTCACATCAGCTTAAAGCCGCTGTGCAGTTATTTATATTTAGTTTTTAGCTGAATCTAACAAGTGGCTACCTTGGTTACCACATTTCACTTTTAACCAATTATATATTCAGGTCTCTCTTGTAGTTTATTCTAGGAACTTACAGCCTTGTTTTAGAAAGTTATGAGGTTAAATTTCAGGTAAATTCGCCAACTTAAAGTTCCTCTCATAGCTTGCTGTGTTTTACTACTTAACCAATTAACTTAATTAACACTTACGGAAGTTTCATCTGGTGAATTATCAAAAAACAGATCAAACATCCAGGGTACCAGTGCTGGTTTCTGATGGCTGTCTGTCCCTGAGCCTGGTTCTGTTACTTCCTGTTAAAAGGGAGTTTTTCCTTCCCACTGTCACCAAGTGCTTTCTCAGAGGCAGTCGTCTGATTGTTGGGCTTTTCTCTGTATTATTTTGGGGTCTTGACTTTAGAATATGAGGTGCCTGCTGTTGTGATTTGTTGCTATATAAATAAAACTGAATTGAATTGAATCCCAATATAATGTTACGAGGGCTCAAACATGCTTAAAAAGCACCAAATGTTGACCCAATCTTGTCCACGTTGATGAGTCCATAATTAATCCCAGTTTAGGTAAAACTTTGACTGGCTTCACTGAATATATTCAAATTTACTCTACATTACCAATATTAGCTAATTCTCAATAGGAGTCAAGTGGGAGTGGGATTTATGGAGTGACCCATTTGACAGCTGATGTTGTGTGATCAGCGTTGTAGAGCAGTGGTTTGTGCGCCTAAGCAGGTTAAAACAAATGTCAGGAATGTGGCGACAGCTCTTTGACACACAGGTCTGCAGTTGAATCCCACAGAGAGGCTCCTGTGTCGTCGGATAATGGGACACGCTGATGGTTTTCACAGTTATGAGCTCACACTGAGGCCGTTGGAATGTGTGAAACTCGCAGAACGACTCGGGACGTGTGAACAGCATTTTTTTTCCCTTTTTTTCCGTTAATAACGCCATTGTTTCACCTTCTGGTGTCACATTTCAGCTCCAGGTTACTCTGTGTTTGCAAATTCTTTTTATTTTCTGCATGTTTGGACCAACTTAGCTGGTCCACAGAGGTCACGTTAAAAAAAAGGCAGTTAACTCTGAATGGATCCCGAAGGTCCCACAACTTCAGGAAGTGTTTGGGAGTGAGAGAAGGGGGATTTTATCATTTATCCAGGGAAGAAAGGCAATACAAGGGGAATTTTCTAAATGTCAGAATGTCATTTATTACTTCTTTAATACTTTAATTCCATGAAACTGATATCTTTTTCTGCAGAAAGCAGACTGTTGAAATTCCTCCAGTGTACTGCATTTAAAAACAGGACGGAAGAAAAAGAATAAAAGATCACATAAGAAACAACACAAAGAATGTAAAGGAAAAAATATCAGCTAATTGAAATCCCTGAACTGGAACTCTAGACCGTGTCTGTGCTGTTGGAGCTTTTTTGATCATTTTTAGGGCAGTTATAAGACCAATAATATGGCTGCTGTGCATCCAGGTGTTCAAGAAGTCTGCGCTCTTTAGGTGTCACAACAGTGGAGGATCTGCCTCCATCTCATCCTATCTTTCTGCATGTCCTCCATCACTACATCCACGAAGCTTCTCCGTAGCAGCTCCATCTTTACCATCCTTCAGCTGATTACCAGATATCTGTGTCCATGTTCCAACCAGGAAATCCAAAATGTCCAGAATCCAATGGCTGATGTCACTACGTGGCTACAGTCATGTTTTATCTACAATTGAAGCTACATTACCTGTCCTTTACTTTTCTTTGACATAAACCAGCATTATCCTAATTTAGTGCTGGGACACTCACTTAAAATAAAGTCAGCCTTAGTGTTTGACATTGTGAAATATTGGAAACTGTGGAAGTTACTCTCGGTTTCTTAGTTAAGATACTTGAGCATCTAAAAACTGTGCAAACAGTTGGTATTTTACACAGAAGCAAGCCTAAACCCACAGTCGGACCCTCAGAGCAAGACAGCAGTGGCAGGGCTGCATCTCCCAGGCCTGGAGGCAGCATCTACATCTGTCTATTTGGGGCCGGTTGTTCATCCAGTTCAGTCAGAAAGAATAAATGAAGCTTGTCACAAAGCTTGAGGAACAAAGAGAGAGTGAGACGGTGATGCAGAAAAACATGGCTTCGCTGCTCGTATTTGCACAATCAGCTGTGGCATTTTCGGCTGCAAGCCCACCGTAAAGGTCGAAGGTGACGGGCTGCCTTTCTCGGCATCTCTTGCCCTTCACACACAGATATAGTCACATCGTTGCAGGCGGCACACTGCTCGTGCTTGCAGGAAGACCCAACACAGCGGTCCCACGCTGTATGTCAAAGGTCACTCGTCTTCCCCGGGGAACGACGAGGGCCGAGGAGGAAGTAGAAAAAAAACCCACACACACACGGCCGATGTAGGCCGGATGAGCAGCTTTTCTCGTGGTCAGCCCGCCGCTCTGCTCATCGCCTGTTTGTGTATCTATCCGTCTGCAGTCTTCAAAAGATAGTTTTCACATCGTGGGATCGGTCCGATGGAAACCGTAGAACTCGTCGCAGGAATTCCAGACGACCGCAGAAAACATTCAAATAATTTCTTCTGCAGATAATTACTCAGAGATGATTTACTGCCATCGAGAGAGAGGGCGTGGGAGTGGATCCGTAGCTGAGATAATCTGGAGGGCAACGTGACGCACAGTAACATGCCTGAAGTGACATGATTCAGCTCCAGAGAGAGCAAAAATCTAGTCCCCACTCCGAGTCCATAACTCCTGCTCTTGTTTAAATCCTGGTTGTGGTCTGGAAACATCTCCTGCAGCAAAGAGATGAATCAAAATGTCACGCAGGAACATTAACGCAGCAAGACTGAATCATTAGATATGATCTACGACACAGCCAGGACATTTTTCACTGAGTTTGCATTCCCTGTTTTACAGTTTAACTAAATTCAGATTTACTTAAATCTTGGAAATAAGCTGCAGGTACGTGGAAGACTGTTGGGACAATAGGCTGTCGTCCCGGCCGATGAACTCTAGTTTTAATCATAGCTTAGATATCTAAATTCTTTTAGTTATAGTCGACTAAATATCTTATTAAAGGTTATTGTAACCAATTTTATTTAAAATGTAAGATTAGTTTAGTAGGTTTTTTTTGTGTGCAAGTATTTTATCTGTTGATTTAGTTCTATGGGCTAAAACACTAAGGGACTCTTACTTTGAAACTGATGAGACGTTTATGATTGCTCTTGGTAAAGACAAAGAATCAGTATTTACAGTGTGGTCCCTGCTTCTTCATAACTCCTGCAGGTCACTGGGGTATGCTGGATGTCAGCGTTTGGGCCAAATCCTGACTAAATGGAGATCCAGTCCTGCCTTATCACAGCTCAGTGCTGATCAGTTTGCTATTTTTTTTGTATCCACCTGCTTTTAAGGACCGTATAGTTAAAGTACTTTAATATCTAAATAATATTTTCCCAACCTGATTCTGCTGAAATGACCCTAAACCACTTCAGTGACACAGGCTCATCTGGACAATTGGAAACAATATGGAGATATTGACAAATCCTGGCTGGCAGTGTTGTGTGAACAGGGTCTATTTCACAGCCTGTGCTCTCCCTTCAGCGAGAAAGACGTATTGATTCTGAGCTCAGCAATGAAGTCGTTCCACAAACTCCATCTTTCTTCATCTTAAGCTGTCTGGGAATGACAGTAAGCCCCTCTGTGACAGCAATCTGATGAAGCACGTCTTTCCATACCACCTGCATTGATGCTAATCCTCACCTTTAAATGCAGATGTCTTTTTCATAAATCACACATTTGCACACAAGCTCTCGTGACGGAGGAAGGAGAGAGGAGAGCTCTCAGCCATACAGGGACGGCGTTTTATCGGTTTGTAGTGTACTGTCAGTTTTTGGAGTCGAACAGGAGTGAAGCACATCTTAACTAGGACACATAAAGAGCGCTTCCAGGGAGAGAGAAGCAAGGACAGGCAGGTGAGCTAGATTGGTGTGATATCACAGGAATGGCTCCGGGGCTGGAAGTGTGTTTGCGAGAGTGATGCGAGGCGCTGGAGACTAATACACAGAAAAGAGCCTTTCTTCTTCAAAGCCTTCTGATCAGAGGGCTTCTCTCTCACCGTCCTCTTCCTCCTCTCCTCACAAACACACAGTTCTCATGTAAATGTACAAAGACTGGGATTGTCAGATGCCTCAGGGGACACGGCACTTATCATGGCATGTACCGGCTGGATCACCCTTTGAGAAAAGTATGAGGGTTTAGAGCAGGGAACTGACATAACTAAAACACTGTGAGAGCCAGGCCACACATTCACAAGAAGAATGGGGGTGCAGCATTATCAGTCGGTGTAATCTGAGGTTACAGTGCAACGATACGTGCAGAAAGTACTCCACCATGTGTGGGGTTGATCTGTTTTTCTGTTAAAGGCTGGATTGAGATGGTTGTTGAGGCGCATTTTGCCCACGTGTGGTTTAGTGCAGGTATAAGCCTTTCTGTGCTAGCGGCAGCTTAAACTGCCAGCTTGTTCAGGAACTGTTGGTGTCACATGTTAATATGTTAACATCCTGATCACTGTTGATCTGCCTATGGTTGGTTTGGGTTCAATTCAGCACTCAGTTTTTATTGAAGTGCTGATGACCTGGTGGGTGTGAAGAGATTAACACACTGGGTACCGTAAAGTGATGGATCCAACATCCCAAATCTCATCAACCATGACTAAATCCTTTAACCAAACTGTAAAAAAAAAAAATCTTATTTAAGTTTTCAAAGTCCTCCATTAACCATGAGGAAAGTCTACTAAAACACCACCAACCCCTTTGCTGAGATCAGAGAACTGGACTCCAGAAGCAACAAGCTCCTAAAGAAGTTTAAAGTCACCGTTATTAGACTCTCTACCCGGACGACCAGCATCTCCACTGAAGACGGACACATGAAAGAAACCATCCTACACGTTCAGCACGTGCAACATTCACAGGAATACCCAAACAAACCCATGAAAACACAGACGAAGAATTGAAGTGTTTAGCTCTTTCCATTGTCCTAGCATTACAATAACCCACAGGTGAAAGATCTCAGACTGATAATTCACTAACCAATATTTATGGCTATCTTTTATATATTGTCTGTAGTAGAAAGAGTAGGAAAATGACATGTAGGAAATGTTCTGACCATTTGGGAGCTGAACTGGATCTCCCATATAAAGATTTTTTTCCCAGTGAGCGCATGAAATGGAAAAGCGGAAGCTGTATTTGTGCTCCCAAACTAATATCATTCTTTTCGTGTCCTGTCTTCTCCTAACTCTGTGTGAGTGAAATGTTAGAATGAGCAATACAATATAGGAACGGCACAACCAGGACTTTATATGAATTTTATATAAATTATAATACAGATAAAAAGAAAAAGGATGGATGTGACTGTGGTGAATCAAACGGCTTTGTTACTGCGCACTAAGGTGAATCCCTTTGTTTGAAAGCACATTTAAAGTAAGAGTCATAACTGGTTTCTGGTCACAATAAAACTGCACCAAAGAATAGAAAGGACAGCCCACACAGAAGATAAAGCAATCTACCGAGCTTTGTTCCCTCTGAACAGAGAAAGTGCTGCATGCGGGAGGCTTCAGTGATGAGAAACGGCATTGTGTGAGGACAATCCTCTTCCTCTTTATACTCTGTTTTATTTCAGAACAGTTATACAGAAGGATTAAAAAACTAAAAGTAGTCTCGAGACCTTTTAGGCTTGTGTTGCAAACATTTGATAATAGCAGTCCTCTTTTAAAGAGCGAGTTAAGGTCCGGATTCAGGAGCTGAAAGGGGGACGTTGAAGAAGGTTACCAGACAGGGGAGCAGGACGTTCATGTCCTCTCTGGGCTTTGTTCTTGTGTTTTCTTTCGTTTGTTGGCTTTATGCACAAAAACGACTTGTTTACACACATGAAAAGTTCGAGGTTTAAGTTAAAATACATCCCATCACATTTTCAACCATGCTTGGCAAAATATCATGCTAACAGGTCCTTTGCAAGCATCCATATGTGAGAAGCTTTGAGTGACTGATCAGTTTCACTATAACCATAAATATAAAATGACAAAATATCAGTATTTGATTCCCGGGGATTAGAATTAGAATTAGAATTAGAATTCAACTTTATTGTCATTGCACATGTAACAAGTACAAGGCAACGAAATGCAGTTTGCATCCATCCAGAAGTGCTTTAGCCATGATATAGATATATTACAAAATAAAGAAAAGGCTAAAGTTGTTAAACATGCTAAATGATCTGAAGCTAATGCTCACATCAAAAGTGCCTCATCAGTGTTTTTGGATGAACTTATATTAATTTTAGCTTTTTTGTTACATTTAACATGCAAGGTCGTTATCAAGCAGTGAAAAATGCCATTTTTGGGGGGTTCCCATGAGTCATTCTCTACGTTAAATAATATTTAGGAACCACTTTTTTAAGAGCTAGCTTTACATTTTGTCTCAGCGTCGGTGATATTTATACAACAAATGTATGCTTTAGCATTTTGTGCATGGATTATTTTCAAATCCAAGGGTGGGACAGAAAATGTCCTGCAACTGTCGCATGGCCCATCTACACGTGATTTATCTGACACTTGTGGCTTCATCGCAGCTAAGCCAGCCTGCTAACGGTTCACTTAAAGGCCGTGAGTGTCATGCATGTGGTTTTTCAGAGCTCCACATTTCTTGTGTTGTTTCTGTATGTTTACAGTGCTGATAGTTTTTCTTTCTCACACAGCGAGGAGTAAAGCATGTCTTTATATTCAACAGTTCTCAGAAACTACAAAGACAGCCTCTATTCCCACTGTGCCTTCCCGTCCCCTGTGAACTTTCTTCCTTGACATTTCCTGTGATATACAAATGGCTCTCCTCATTAGTTCATATGGGGGCTCCTCCGTCGGCTGTGTTTCCAGCTCCCTCATCTGTCCAGCGCACATCCATGATGTCACCCTCACCAAAGGCAGAACAAATTGCTCCGAGTCTGTCACTCCTGAAAGCGAGATGTCATTTTTGAACCCAATTACCCGCAGACGCCGCTGCTCCTGCAGCCGCGCCGCGCCTTTGGAAACAAATGATTTGGAAATGAAAGAGCGGGAAAGCGAGGAAGAGGAGGAGGAGAGCGTTTATCACACATGGGAGTAAAGCGATCACAGGATCCGTCTTTTAGTCGGTTTCATTTACTTGTATGTGTTTGTGTGTAATGTTGCGAGACAATGTGGCCGTCAGGAGGGACAATGTCACATCTCCCGCAAAGCCGAGCGCATTACGGCGGCGGAGGAAATGTGCTGTGCAGCCATTTAGTGTGTTTAATGGCTGATGAATGGGCAGAGATGGGAAATGAGTCACACGCCAAAATAAAAAAGCTTCGAGTCGCTGTTGATGGAGCAGCAAAACAGTTAAATGAGAGCGCTGAGGTAAAAGCTTCTGTTAGTGGTGAACATCCTGCCTCTTCAGAGCCGAATCGGAGAGAGGTCACGTAAGGTTAAGGTTTCCTCACAAGGAGAACACAGATATCCAACGCATACAAGTGCTCTTAAATGCCTCGTTTAACTGCTGCATTAGCTCTGCTAACCTGCCTGTTTCTTTAAATCTGTGTAGCCTCTAACATGAAACATCTGAAGGGTCACATTGGGAGCTGCTCAATGAGTTTGAACTTAGTCACCTCTCCTGACTAACAAAACCATGACACAGCACGTCTGTTGTTACAGAAGAGCTGCTTAATGCATATTACAGTGAAACACAGACCCAGGCGATGCTAATGAGCTGGCTGGCATTCCTGCATTGTGGTTCAGAATGACTGCAGGAGATCTCGGAGAGATTCAAACCCGGCCGTTTCACAATCCGCACTTCAGCCACGTCTTTTTATTGTCTCCTGGAAACACACCTGAGGACAGCTATGAGGTGATGAAATGTAAAGACTTCTTCTGGTGTCAGATTCAGGCTGTCGTTGCTGCCGAGGGATCCTCTCAAACACCGTCCTGCTCTTTTTGACTTCCTTCACCACTTTTTACTCAAAGTCTGAGATTGTTACCTGGACGGCAGCACGTTAACCGATGTTGTTGACTTTTCTGACCAAGAAAAGCTGGTATAACTCAGTCGAGCGCAGGCACCTCTATCACTTGGTTGGTTGTTGTTACTGAGGCATAATCACCCAAAGTAGCTCAGATTGGACCCAACGTATGTTCTGTCTGGTATGAACCATTATTTTTGTCCATTTAGGCTCACAGGTGCCTCATATGACTTATTTAGCATGTATTTGGCTGCCGGTCCATGTTACTAGATCTGGTCCAAATTTTCATCATGTGGGTTCACATTTAGACCATCTATCTCCACGTCTTTGACACATACTAGCTTATATGGGGTCTTTAGGGTTGGGGCGGGGTGGTCTGCATCGGCCAGTGATAAAAAAGGCTCGACTTCATGACAGGTACGCCCTTTTAACTACTTGTTGTGCTTTGCTTTATAGGGTGATGGTTGGTACTTGTCACCGTTCAAGGCTGTGGTTTCCTAGGTAACCCTTTAATGGTTTTACCACCTCCTCATCCGTCAATCAGCAGTATCCTTTGCTATCATTGGTAGCTGATTCAGTTACTCCACTCCAACTTGAGAAATAGTTTTTGGGACCCGCCCACTTCGAAGTTGTTGACTGCTCTTGAGCGTCGCCACGTCTCTGCCAGTCACCGCTGTGCGGACGCCCTAAGCCTGTGTTACAGAGAGAAGCAAAAGGACTTCTTGGAGAAAATGTGAATAGTTTTGATGTTTGTCAGTGATTTTTTTTTTCTCTTATGAGACTTGGATCTCACAGGGTTTAAGTTTTTAGGGAAAAAACTGGAAACCTGCATTAAGTACAGTCTGTCCGATTAATGACGTGTAGCCATAAACCTCTGAGTTTCCTTTAAATGCTAAGACTGCTGCCATTTTTATTCTGTCTTTTACTTATTACAGGGATCTTGCCAGTTTCTTTCCAGGCACTGGAAGCACACGTAGCTGCAGCAGGTTGTTATGATGCAACAGGTCTCTGGTTACCTGTCCAGGGTTTGACCTAACCAGTAGGTGGGCTGTTAGGAGATGAATGTCAGATAGACCAGAGAAGCGTTGAGCTGACTAATTACAAATTATGAGGAACCGGATGAAGCAACAAAAACATGGAGGGAACATCTCAGCTTTTGAATTAACAGTACTGGTATTACTAAAGTCATTTTTATGTTTCTGTAATGGTAAATCCACCCATTTGTCCAAGCTCTTTAATCAAGATTATATTTTTATTGCTGAAATATAATTATTTTTGTTATCCATGAATTTGCAAATTTACAGTTTTATAAAACAGCAGAAAATATCTGTAATGCACAGTATCATTTTTTTGATTAAGACGCCAAATTGCAGCTTTTTTCCTGCATTCATGAGCAGAAACCGTTTCAGAGGTTGAATGTTTTCCTTGATTAATTTCTCAGAGAAGTTCAGGGTGCCGGCTTCAATTTGAGTGTAAAAGTGTGATTTCAGTTTATTTGCCTGATAAATAACAATATGATTTCTTAGTTTTGAACAAGTTTGTGACTGATTTCTGAAATATTTGTGTTTCCTTTTTTTTTTTTTTAACCCAGGCGGTCTAATGGATTTGCTCTTAACCTCTAACCATCCACCAGACCAGCAGTGACCCGTCGAAGGTCATGGGTTTTGTTTTTAGTCCGCAGGCTGATGTGGGATTTTTGGTTGAAGTAATACTGGAATTACTGGAAAAGCCACACAAAGTTACACAAAAGAAGTCAAAGTCATGTCGAGAAGACGAGTCTGCTCTAACTTGAGCCATGACTTCCCTTTTTCTCCCTTCTTTTCTTTTCTGGTTGACATTTGTGAGCAACCATGTGACTCTTTCAACAGTTTTTTTTTTGTTAAAGCCTTTGGAGCTTCCTGATTGTTTCTGAGTGCTGCTCACCAACAAACTGTGTGTGTGTGTGTGTGTGTGTATGTCTGTGTGGCTGCCATTGACTTTCTCTCCCATTTGTATACACAAACACACACTCAGCGACGGCACTGCAGTGACAGCGAGGCTGGTCGAACACAAAAGGCTGCTGGCCGTGACCTATGTGGGCTGAATGCTAACGGGGGCTAAGGAATGCAGCCACTGGGGTAAAACGCCACACACACACACACACACACAGAAACACACACACACGCACACACCCTTCTCTTTTTGGAGGAGCACTTAAAAACGCAGTCAGAGCTGTTGACTTGTGGCTGCTTTTGGGATAAGAGACAGAGGTGGAGAGATGGGGGTGGATGTGTACCACTCTGCCGCCGACCGGCAGGATCAATGAAGGGCACTTATGAAGAGAAAGCTCACTGCTTGGAAGATTTACAATGAATGGCTCGGCCTTTATTTTTAAAATTCTTTGGCTTTTTTCGTCCCCGTGGCTTCATTTTCCCTCTAGGAGTGGATTCCGCCCCTCCATTCGCCGCCACTGCTGTTTGACTTTTAGCAAACAAGCTGCACAAACTGAGTTATTGAAATCGCTCCTAAATGAGACAATAAAAAATCTCAGCCGCAGATTTATTGTGCTGTTGGGCTCTGTAGGTGTTTCGGTGTGTGCGATAATCCAAAAAACATAAAAGCAATGATGTTCTGATTCAAACGTCTTGGTGAGGAAAATGGAGCCTTTGTCTGACTCTCTTTGATTATTTCTCCGGTAATGACTGCACTTGTGTCAGTAAAGTCTGGAGTTTTCTGCACTTTCTGCAGCCGACACCCAAAATAATTTTTTCCACCGCCAGCAAACAAGCACGAAAGCTGCCCACTGGATTCCCAGAGAGTCTGGCAGCGTTTAATTTTGACCTCTGACCTTAGGGCTGGTTTGGGCAGACTGTGGGAACATGGTGAAATGCTGATTTTAGGGCCTAACTCTTTATCTGCGATAATGAGCTCCCAGCGGGAGGGGGGGGGCAGAGGAAGGAGAGAGGGAGCAGAAGGCAGAGGGGAATAAGGTAAGAGGAGACGAGATAAGGAGACGTGTGTGTATGTCGGGGGGTTTCTTTGAAGGAAGGAAGGATGAGTTTATAGACTTTTTTTTAGGCTTTTTAAAGACGCTTCCTTTCGAGCCACCTTCCTGCTGCTAATCAGAATCTTTGTAATGACCATGAATTCGTGTCTGTCAGCCCGGCCCTCTCCTCTTCTTCTGTTATTTGATTTTTGTCTGCCAAAAACATCTGTTTGTAGATGGCAGGTTGTTGAGAAACCAAGCAGGAACATCTGGAGACCTGCAGTTCCTCTAATGTCCACCTGAGGCTTCACCAGTGAGTCAGTCCCCATAAACTCCCATGGTCAATTTCCTACCTGTTTTTGTCTCTGTAGCTAATTTCTCCCATCATAACAACTGTAAGGAGGTTTGAATGTTTTTATAACTCACCTGTTTTATCTCTATTCAGGCTTGAAGTTTGCATTATTAGGGGTGTGGCCTCTGTGACTGGCAGGTGGATGGCATCATAGCCGACTGCTGCTAGCTGTCTGCAGAAATCAAAGGGTAACGTTATGCCAGCTGATCCATGGCGGGTCAAACTCTTTCCTTCCTTCCTGACATCATGTGCCTGAATTATGCTTCAGCGGGAAATCCTCATCGTCACTTACGACGTAACCGGAAACCCGTCTTAACCCTACGCCGTAATCTTCCAATCAGGCTCGTTGTGGGATGTGTCAACCTGATGTGTCGTTACATTTCTCAGGAGGTGCACGTCAGGTTACGTGGAAAGTAACGGCGTCGGGTTAAGACAGGTGTCTGGTTACGTCGTAAGTCACAACCATAATTCAGGCTTGTGATACTTTGGAAGCCTTCAGAGGGACTAACAGGAAGTGAGGCAGGTATTGAGATTCTGGCTCGTCAGGGTAAACCCTTTTAGTCAGTTTAGCACTTTTCCTTTCTGTGTTAATTTTGTTTCTTAAAAAAAGCCCTGCAGCCTCAGCTGGGGTCACTGATTGCAGACCTTGCAAGTGCATTGATTCATTTAGCAAACAGAAAGTTTCCACTGTTGATTACAATTAAAATACAGCGATCAGACTAAAGAAAGGCTATTAGTGACCAGTTTTTATTAAATACCACCGTGACGTGAAAGTCAGGTGAAGAAATGATCACATGGCGTTGAAGAAGGATAAGGCTGACATCATTACTGGATCATTGAGAGTCAGCTGATTTTTATGTGCAGTTACTTTAGCATATTTACTGAAGCCATGCAAAATTTTAACCTTCATATTGTGAATATTTTATTTATTTTAGCTACAGGCCATGAAAGTACACACGGGTGGGAAATTTGGTGATTTTTCAGCATGTTTGCGCCCTCATGGCGTCATAAGTACAGGAGATGTCCAAATGAATTTCTCAGGTATGAAAACACATTTAAGATCCATTAAAAACTGTTTTACACCCCCCCCCCCCAAGGGTCACAATCTGAAGAGAAAATGCTCTGTTCAACACATTTTTTAAAAATATGATGGATCTATCATAGATTGAGGAACCTGTAGATCTGTTTTCACTGAAGGAAACTTCTGGGTAAACCTTCGAGGCTCCCATCGCCCTGTGGGTCATTCAGAGCACATGAAATGCCTCCTTTT
>VUQG01036737.1:0-17391 GCA_015106755.1 Etia nguti
ACACGAGATGTTTTAATATTTTGAGCCTGACATGAAAATAAAGCTGTTAAATGTATTATCTAGTTGTGGTTTTTGCTCACTTGTTTTATATGTAAAAGCATTATTAAAAACCAGGTTTTCATGCTGCAAAACAGTAAATTGAGTGTAAAGGTAACACTGTAGGAAGAGTTTCAGTAACACTACTTGGTGTAAAATTAATTTAAAATTTTACTCTATGAGAGTTCATTTTTCACTAGAGATTAGTGCATGAATAACACAGGATAGAGTAACATCAACTCCCATCAGAGTTATTTGAACCCCCAGTGTTAATTTCAAATAACTCAATTCAGTGTTAAAAATCAGTGGGATTTTACTCAAATAGAGTTAATTTATCACTATGATAGAGTAAATAATATGACACTACTAGTAGTGGTAAGTTGATTTAACACTATGCAGTGTTACTCAGTGTTAAATTTTTACTCTATTTAGAGTTAATTTTACTCTAAAATTTTAACACTATAGAAAGAGTTGATTTAACACCAATTCTGAATGGGACCAAATAGACTCGTGACCAGTGTTAAATTTAACTCTTTAAGTGTTATTTTAACACTGAGAGCAGCATTATTACAAACTAAGCCACCGTATGAACCTAACAAGCTGACCTGTGCGAAGTGTAGAAGAGCACCAAAAATTATTTAGCGTCAGCTCATGAGCCTTCTCTGTGTTAATGAAGATATTATTACTGTGCCTGTCTGACTGGTTATGAATTGGTGGCATAAAAATAAAAAGACTGTCTTCTAACAGTCATAGCAGCAAATGTACAGCTGGCTCCACTCAAATGTGTAATAATTCTAAATATTTTTTCAAACAGTACAAAGGAAATACTGAAATGTGCAGAAGAAAGAAAAAGTTATTTCCAACTCTGGTTTCCTTGTTGGGTTTTTGCTGTGCAGCAGAAGAAATTAATTTGACACAGAGATAAATATAATATACATATATTATACAAAACATACAGCCAGACATACAGATACTGATATGAAACAAAAGATTATTTTAATTTTCCTTTTGTCATAAAGTTTATGTTTATAGTATTTTCAGTATCCTACAGAGTTATGATTCGTTTGTGATATTTTATTGTCACCCCCCCGATGCCCCAACAACAAATGTGAGCAGATATTCACACTACTAAATGAACATCTTGGTAGAAACTACATTTAACTGCATAATATTGAATTTTATCAGCATCATGACTAAAATAAAGGCATTACTGAAAACAGCATTTTGGTTATTTGATTTGTATTGCTAAAAGGTCTTTAAAAATAACAACACAGAAACTGTGAAACAAAGAGCAAGTTCTTACCTTGTACTTCTATTATGTAGAGCAAAGAAAAAGAAAACAGGACTACACCACGAGTCATCATTCTCTCAACTGAGCAATCAAGGAAGTAGCGTAACGTTTTGTCAAACCACAGTTACGGGTCCTTGCTGCCTGCAGGTGGATTAATAAACTAATTAAAATAAGCGCATATCTGTCATAACTAAACACATAACTGGAAGACTCACAACCGGCTCAGAGGCAAAAATGTTTACAAAAGGCAGGAAAGTGGAAAAGGAGATGAGAATTCCTTACGAGCAGCAGAAAGTCCACATGATGTAACAGTTTTCCTAGAAGAGTGAGTTCTTCCAGAGATTGTGTCCAGAGTGGATTGTTCTAGAGAAGGATGAAGAAAAGCAAAGATAAAAATAAATCACTGAGATGGTCTTTAAAGACACTTTACACTCATAGTGTGAAGAAAATATTATAAAACATGTATTTTCCATCCTATTCAGATCCATTAAACTCATGGATCACTTCATTTCTAACTATTAATATTCCACATTCTCACATCTCAGCACTCACCTGTGATGTATTCATCCTACTGTTCCATGTTTTTTTGTCTGTGATTTCTATGTTTAAAAAAAATATGGGGATTCAACAAAGAGATCACAGAAGTGTTCAAGGAACGGTTGGCTACAAGTTTTCTCATAAAGGAGAGTTCCTTTAATGTTTGTGCATATCTGAACACATTAATATTATTAAAGCTACAGACACATACAAAAAACTGTTACAGTTCGATTTGTTAAAAAATTAATCATCTTTTTTAAAAACTAACAATTCAATGATTTTCAGTGTTTGAGTGCTTTTAGTAGACTCAAAATTTAACACACATTCAACTTAACATTTCAAGTTGCAAATTTACATCACATGCATAAAGTGCTATGTCCTGAAGCAGCAACATCAGTCACGCATGACAGAAAACATGAAATACAAACACCATTACCAACATACAGGTCACACTGAACACAAAATGTTTCAGCCTTGTCTACTTTTCAGTTGTAGTGCTACATTTAATTGAACTATTACAGTACATGTTTGGGTTTTTACCAGGAAATATAAAAATACATTACTCGTTTAGAGGAAATTGGGGGTGGGGGGGTTTGCAAGAGGAAGAAAAACTGCTTTTGCAGCTGATGTGCTTTACTGCAAAAACTCAGAGTCATATGACCTTTGTACATAAATGTTTACATGTAACGTGGTATGTATATTAACCACACATTTACATGCATTTTAGGCGTATTATACAAGGTTCAATGCTTCTACTTAAGTGGGCGAGTGTTTCCATCTCACTTCATGATAATAACGTCTCCAAACCCGCTCTTTTTCTGCTCTACTTATGAAAAAAATGAAAATTAAACACCACTGTCTCACACTTTTTTGTAACTTGGTTAGTACTCTTTGAAGCATTCAATCAAGCACACTGAGATTTCCATCTTCTTAACTTGATTTTCGTATCATTTGTATTGTAGTTTTTTGAGTTAAAAATTGTATGTAGTGTATGTGAGGTGAATGGACTTGTGCCGTGATCAGATGTAAAGAGCTGTAGTTATGCCAGTTATGACGTTATTCCTTCATATGAATACAGTCAAGTGAATGTAACCACATATTTCATACCCAGCAAGCATATGACAATAACATACTCCACATGTTCATACAGTAGCCAACATTCATCTGTTCTGTTCATTGATATGATGTTTCACTGATTTGTTATTTACACTGAACTTGGCAACGTCTTCTTTTGTTTTTAAACGAACTCTTCACACGTTGCTGATGCGAACACTCAGAGGAGCGTCCCTGACCCGACCTCGGTCCTCTCCTCGTTGCTCCCTGTAGCTCTGCTCCAGACGAATCTTCTCTGGATCAATCGCCTCAGGTACAGTCCCACCTCCATTGCTCTGGTACCCGTGCTGGGGGCTGGATGGCTTAAAAATGGGGGTGGTCTTGGTCTTGGCCACTTTGTCGAAGAAGGCAAAGTCTGCTACATATTTCCCTGAGGGAGACAGGGAAACTACTGGGGGAAACTCGTAGCCCCAGAGGATCTCATCTGGCAGGTAGGAGGTGCGAACCTGGCAGGTGGCGGAGGTTGGCTCCACGGTGGCGCTCATGATCACCAGCAACTCAAAGTCAGCCAATTCTGGGTCAGTCCAGCCACCACCTGAAGAAGGTACATACAATGGAAAGAAATGGCACATTAAAAGTTTAAGACAAAGAATATCCTTAGGACAAAATGCATGAAAGAAAGTAATTAAAATATTTAACTTAAAGACTCACAGTAGAGGGTTTTCAACCACTAGTAGTGCTCTTAATTTGTGTTATTATGAGCATTTTGTGTGCATCTTCTTTTAATCTTCATACAGATGAAAACTGGTGTTAAAAACAAGTGTCCATACAGATAAAGAAGTAATAGACATACAAAATATGTCAAACTAAGTCTTGAAAATGAACCATGGCTCAAAATCAGCCCTCCAAGGGGTCGATTGGAAGTTACAGAGGAGGCGGGCATCACTTGGAGTCTCCTCACTGTTCTGTGCCCCAGAAAACATTGTGCTGCCGAAGAATCACGTTATAAGAGTAATTGTGTAATTTTCATCTGAGCGAGATAGCAGAACTGTCATCAGTTTTACAGCCATTTAATTTCTGAAAGGACATCAGTCATGGTCTGGTTGGGAATCAGAGACCATGCTGTTTCATTTCTCATTTCTTTTTTTTTCAGATGACTGTAGAGACTTATGGAAGAACTGAGACGGTTTTGTTGTGTTTTTACTGTCTCAGCTGGAAGTACTGTTGAAAATTGCACTTATTTTAATTCTCATCTGTTTTTAAAATAGGTGGGTTTATTTAATAGGTGATCAAGAAATGACTTTAATGTGGCTCATGATCTAAAATGAGTTTGACACCCCTGCAAAAGTGACACATTTACTACATTAACAAGTACAGCGTCAAGCAACATGTAAAACATCAAGCTAGTGGCTTATTTTTTTTAACTTCCTTTTCTTATCTTCTGACTTCACAACCAAAAAAAGGAAATTTGTTTTTGCATATATTAAGTTTTTGTAATCCTAGTCATGACATTTTTCAGAAACCGAAGTTATTTTTAACAACTCATTATTAAGCTTATTAGTTAACTGCCATTTGTGGAAAGCAGGTCTATTGTTAAAGCCTCCACATACACCAGAAAGGGAGGAACCAAGAATGGTTGTCCAAATGATGATGATGTTTTTCTCTATAACACAAGTGTTGCTGAAATTATTTGCCCTCTCCTCCAAACACCTTGGAAGGAGGTAAAATTATGCTAGAAACCTTTCAGGGCCAGATGTTTGCATGACAGAGGAACACAAAGGTCAATGTCAGAGAATGCATTCTAATGCAGTTTGTGACACCACCCACCGAGTCTACTGCTCTCATCACCAAACTTACCCTTGGCTGCCCAGGCTCTCAAGGGACTATTGTCATCGATGACATGGTAGAAGGTAAGGGGCAGGATGAGGAAGGGGCTGTCACTGGAAGTATCCACTTGAAAGGGAACATTTCTCTGATCCAGACGAACCGTCTCCCCTTCCTTGGTCAGAGACGTCTGGAGCAGTTTTCCAGTCACCTGATAGGAATATTGTGCACATGTTGCTTTAGCTCAACTGGTTCACAGTTTGACAAATTTCTCATTCACATCAATCTACAAATTATGACATCTGAACCTAAACCTTTACAAGTATGGAGTGGAATTTTTACCAGCTACTGTACAGTTATAATATCTGCATGCATACTTGCCTGACACCCAATCAGGAGACTTTTGCGCATGTTGGCCACCCGGATCATGAGGCAGGGTCGGCCCTCGTGGGCGGACACCACAGCATGTTGGCTAAACTTCACTGTCTCGCCGCGCTTTTTTGGCCGTGCAACCTAATCAGGAGGAACTTGGTCAGAGTCATCATTGTTAATGATTATGTAATAAAAATGGTTGAGTAAACATGCAGCTCACATGCACACTGCAGTGCGCTGCATGCTGCTCTGCTTGGGTTGTTTAAAACTAGACAACTTCTGCTTTTATTTGAAAATGTTTTCAAAACACAAATTAAGGCCTGCATTGCTTTGTTGATACAAGGCACTTTTCTCTCTTTTCATTGCATCTTACATGGATATTTTATGTATTGGCTACCTTGGCCAGAAAGGTACCGGTGATGAAGATTTCCATGAGCATGGTGATAACCAGTTGGACTATGAGAAGGATTATGGCAGCTGGACATTCCTCAGTGATGCAGCGAAAACCGTAACCAATGGTTGTTTGGGACTCCAGGGAGAAGAGGAAAGCCCCCGTAAGTGTCTGCATCTGCATCACACAGGGCGTGTGGTTTGATGGAGGGTCAAACTCTGGAGGAACATGTTTAAAAAAGCATCAAAAGCTCTTTTAAGTAATTCTGAAATATAAAAAATAAACACTTTTATTACTATTTGCTTTTTAGTTTTATACACATTATTAAGGAACGACAGACCAGAATATTTAAAGTCTGGCTAAAAAGAAAAGGATATCGGTATTTACTGTTATACACACTGTCTGCTGAGGAAACGCACGAGTGACATCAGAGGAAGAGGGGGAGGAGTATGTGTTAAACAAAAACTAAGATAGAATAAAGATTTGATATAGTTGCCAGATTATAGCTAAAACTTCACTTTAACCGCAAGATAAGTTCAGTAAAAAAATAAACACCAACCTCTGCATCTCTTTAAAACCCTCCTAAAAAATAACATTCACCCTCACTGCGTATGCATCCTGATTTTATAAACAGCACAAAAAGTTGGGACATTTGCATTCGGTCAGTTATTTCGTTGTTTAACAATGCTTCTTGGCAATAATTCTATTGGAAAGTTGGAAAATGCATTAGCTTAGCTTTTATAAAGCTGATTAAATTCAAATTAAAACAAATAACACATTGAATATATAGAGTTATTAAACTGAATAGCACTGGCAGCTTTAAGACAGAAAAACTTGTTGGCTTCACTTTCCCTTATAGTACTGCCCTGCACCAACACACTGCTTTAGTCACTGTTATATTCTCTATTATGGCTGTTTCACACTTCTCTGTAGTCTCTTTGTTTTGATGTGAAGAAAGCAATGAGATCTGTTTCACACTTCTTGCATTCCTCAGTTGCACATACACTGAGGCTGAACATCTTAAACAGACGTGATTGAGGTTTTGCAAGAAGTCATGATGTGTAAAGTGCACACCTGAAGCCTGGGAAGCTGCTTAACAAATGATGTTCTTTTAACAGTCCTGTTTCAGGTAATGTAATGACTGTGTGCATTCAGTTTGAATGGGTTTGAACTCTCACACACAGCACAGCGGTTTTTCGCTTTTTACAGGAAGTCAGCAGGAAGTCAGTATTAAACTGTCAGTGGAAGGCAAACTGAAACACTTGAATAGTTAGATATTTTTGCACTGACCCGCAGGTTTTAGTGTTTCTCAAATATATAAATAATTTGGGTTTTTAAAGTCAGCACTGACATTTTTTCAGACGTTTCCTGTATTTGATCCATAATAAACCACAAACCTGCGCAGGAAGATTAGGTACTTTTTGTGCAGATGATTTGAACTCAAAACTGGAAACTTTCTGTATGATTCAGTTAATAATGTCAGTTGAAGCTTTTAACTGAAAAAACCCCGCATGTAGATCACTGACTCCATGTGTCAAACTGAAGGGCGGGGAGGCGTGTCAGTGTGAACCTATGGCCTGGTCTTTGCTCTTTTAAATTTCTCTCTGCTTTCTCACCAAGAAGGTCTCCATGGACCAGTGCGACCAGGTACCACAGCACCCCAAACATGAACCAGGTCCCTGCAAAAGTGGCAGTGAACAGGAAGAACTTGTAGCGCCACTGCATGTCCAGAAATGTTGTCCAGAGGTCACGCATGTACAGAGCACTCCGTCCACTGACATGCTCGATGCGCACGTTGCTTCGCCCATCTTTGGACAGGACACGTCTCCTCTTCCTCAGAGACCCTCCCCCACTAGATATGCCACCACCAAGTAAAGGTTTTAAGACATCTGTCTGTGTCTGTGAGTGGCAAACTTTATGTGGAGAGGAGCTACGAGAGGAAGGGGGTGTGGCAGATGTCATCTGGGAAATAGAAAAAATGGAATAAGAAGTATTTATTTGTCATTTGTCTGACACAAAGTACACATTCTCATCCTGGAAAGCCAAATATATTATGCTTTAAAATATAAAAGATCTGCAAAATCCTTTTTAGGGGTCTGGAGGTATAAGATGTTGTGTAAGCTGCAGGAAACCTTTGCATTTTGTGGTTTTGTGTTTTTTACTTTGCTTTAATTTTCTTTTTTGGTGTAGGCACAAAAGTAATTGGTTGGATTTCAAAAAAAGCTCATGATTTGAGCTCCTTCACAACAGTAAGCCTGCTAGCTGAAAAGAGACAAGCTGAGTGTGACATCCGTCACTTCTATGTTAGAGCAACTTTAGTTTCACATTTAAGCAGAGCCACCAATCTGATAACAGTGGCTTCCTGTATACAGGCTTTACACACTTCCCACAATGACTAGCTGCAGGTGTTAGTAGCTTCCCTGCAGATGCCTGCTCTAACATTAACATATTTAAACTACGTGTCTAATATGTGTTTGTTTCAGCCTGGTAATAATTTTAATAACAGAATAACAAAGATGAAAGGTCATGCAGACCCACACATGTTACTGCGGGAAATGCTTCAGCTGGTGAAACTGTTCTGGAAGTTCACTCAGACAGGAAGACAGGAATCCACTCTCAAAATCTGGTCATGAGTCACTCTCCAACACAAACTGACTGAACATAACAATAGTTTGTGGAATTTACCAAAATTCACTTTGTTAAAACTAGAACACCACAGATTCAGTGCATAGTTCTGACAGAAGAATGAATAAATACACATATTAGCATGTACCATATATTTCATTTCAAATATTATGGCTCAAGGAAATTTTTCTGAAGCATGAATACTTTAGCAGCAATGATAAGTGCCACCCTGTCAGCAGTTTGGAACCAGGAAATCAAGGACTATGGGGAGGCAAGGCCAGTGCCATCTGGCAGGGCTGGCCAAATTGTCTGTGTTCTTATAGTATAAACCCTAAAAATATATAACAGATAACACGTTTTTAAAAAATTTGAGAAATAAAAGAAGAAACCTTAAAGGGCAAGTTAAAACTAACACTTTTTAACTTTCTGTACCCTGCCCATTATTTCTGTAAATAGGCGTTCTGGTGTTTGGAAATTTACTGAAATATTGTCATGAAGAAGAAGTGACATATGCCGTCACTGTGTGGCCCAAAAGGGGTGCTTTGTTCTTCTTTTGATTGTGATCTTTGAAACTAAAACCTGAAACAGGAAGAACAAACATTTCTTCACGTGTTTCAAAACTTGAGGGGTTTCAGCTTCATGTGTTGTGTCATATGAAGAACTCTCCTCTTGTGTAAATTTCTTTAGAAGACTCTATACATGTTTTTCAGTTATGGTGGAATGCTTGGTGCTTTTCATGGTGGTTAAATGTTAGAGTGAATCATTAAAATGCATTTTCAAATAGTAAATTTCAACACCTAAGTGTAGTTACGCATGACAGTGACACGTTTTCCCACCATGTCGTGCCTGTGAATCACTAGCTGTAAACTAGTAAAAAAAGCAAACTAAGACCACATGTGACCAGTGATGGAAAATAAACTATTTATACACACACACACACACGGGTATGTAGCATGCTTGAGACCAGAATAACACTGGCTGTATGTCCTTAAACACATCAGTAAAATGTCACATAGCTTTCTGACAGACATTTCTGACTCTTAGATGCTAACTCCTTTAGCATGTTTTTTGAAATTCATGCAGTTCTTCAAAATGACAGCATCTCCATCACTGTCAGCTGTCAGCTCCACTTTGTGTCAGTTAATATGATGGTGAATGCTAAAGAGCAGAGACTTGGCATAAGAGGAAGCACAATCTCACACATCTTTTAGTGTGGTTAGATCTTTATTAAGACCAGGTTAGGGTGAGATATACTTAATGTGACATGAAAACAGGAAGAGAAACAGCGGCTAATCAATGTTTAGTCCCACATTTGGACTAACCCTCATCTAACATACAAGACCTGTCTATTTCTGTCTTTAGGAAGACAAATTGGAATTCAAGTGTCCCCGTGATCTGACAGCAAGTATTGACGAAATATTTCAGTTTCCCAGGTTTTACATTTTGGTATGTTTGCATGAACGTGTAAATGAAAGAACATTTAGATACAAGTCATGTCAGACAGCTAGCTCCTGCATAATTTGACGCACTCACTTACGTTCAACAAATGATGGAGGTCAAGGGACAGAATAGCCCACAAAAGAGGGAGATAAGGAAGAGGAAGGTGAAAAGAAAGAAAGAAGACAGTAATTAGGATGCATTCATTGACGCAACAAACAACCCACACAGAGACTCATTTGTGAGCCGAAGGACAGAAAAGAAACTTGAAAGAGTCAATTAAGGTCAAAATCTTTGTTGGAAACTCAGACGTTTATCAAGATAAAGTTTATTTGAAAAGCTTACTGCTGATTCTGATCAGGGAGACCTTTAGTGGACAAAGACTGAACTTCTGACTGGAAACCAGAGACAGCAAGAGACAGTAAGAGATGGATAGGGAAAGAGCCCAGTTTAGCTTTCTGTGTGCTTTGGCTTTTTTCAGCCTGAGACTTGACTCCTGTGAAGTCTTTTCTCGGGTGTTTTACACTCTGGATCCTCAGAAGATCGCTCTGTAAGAACTTCTCACACTCATTAAAGCAGAATGTAAAATTCTACCTCTCATGTAAAAGGATATAAAAGCTCTCTGGTCTTCATGGTCCTCTCGGGCCAAAAAGTAAGTGGGCACCTGTTAACATGATAATTTGTGATTACTGGGAATCTTATTGTAGCTTCCTGATTGTTGATAACATTTTGGAGCCTGGCTTCAGGGATTTGATCCCACTCAATGACAGAAGCATTGGTGAGCTCCAAACGTATATTAGTGGTGAAGTAATACTCAGATGTATTACCTAAGTAAGAAAAAGTCTTGCAATGCAACCAAAATCTTTTGTAATAAAATTGTGTTTATTATGATCTGCATATAATGATCAGTGTGAAAGACATATTACTAAAAACATTGTGAATTTGTGGCTCAACAGCATTTTATTCTTGTAGCTAATCAAACTGACACTATTTTCAGCTGCATTTACACTGTTTTTTAAAGCAGTTGCTTAATTCTGACAGACTAGCTTCCTCAGAAAATGACAATGTAAATTACTTGCGGAAGCATAAGTTGGGCAAGCTTCAGCTGTCTCGCAAATGAGGTCTGGTGTAATCACCACCACACAAACAACGAAGCAATGTTTTGAGGGGTTTTTTCATACTTTTATGGTTAGAAGGATGTACTCATCATAACCATAAAAGGAATTAATGGCAAGACTGCCAAACAGAATCTGAAAGCAAAACTTTAAAATGTCCTCATTCGAGAATCTCAGCTTTCATAATGCCGCTGTGCTGGGGATTGTTTTGCTGTCTCCTGTGTTTCACTTTAGGGACACTTACATGTGTCATCTTCATAGTATGAATGAAAATTATATTTACTTGGATTCTCAACCTAGGGTTTGAGCCCTACTTGGATGTTCACAATAAAAACAAAAATGTGTAAAATGTATAGGAAAGAAAAACAATCCGCTGTTAATTTCTCTCCTTTTTCTAAATAACAGATTTTGTCTCTTAAAAATTTGATCAAAATGAAATTAATTCATATAAACAGTTCAGAGATGAAAAATCGCTTTGCTGAAATTTGTAACAATTCACAAACATCTGAAACAAGACAACAGGCCTAGAGATGTTTTTGAGGAAGTTCGCACACAAACAAGTTTAGAAACACTTTTTTTAATCGTCTGCAATGTCAAATAAATTTCTGGTGAACTGCATGTAAGTGCATTATTTTACACTGTTACGGCCCAGCCTGTAGTCAGCATCTATGCCAAAGGCATTAGATGAGGTTGAGGTCAGTGTTTCGATGAATTATTTAATCACTTCTGCTTTTTTGCACAGGTGTGAAAATATTATTAACCATTCTCATCTCTAGACCAGGTGTGTCCATATACTTTTGCCTCGTAGCGTAAATCAAAAATAGCTCCTTTGCTGATCGTGGATTACATAACCGATCAGCTTTAATTACATCACACTTTTGTGAGCCATTCAAAGGCTTTGCACTTACAATGGATCAATTGAAAACTTCACTCTTTCAACTCTGCATCACCCTCTTACCCAGCCCTCTCCCAGTCAGCCGCGCACACACGAATACACTCACAAATTCCACTACAGCCATGTATCAGATAACTAATAGAGTAAATGGGAGTAAATGAGAGGGAAACTATTAACGAACCTCTCCAGCAGGATGTATTCCATCTCCATGGCAGCGCTACAACTTTACTGTACCTGCAGCCTCAGTGAGCTGAATCCAAGAACTCAATCAAAACTTTTGTCTGACAAAAAGAGCGGTGGATGTTTTCCTGATCTCCCTCTTTCTCTTTTCCTCTCTCTTTTCCTCCTTTCCTCTTTCTCTCGCCTTCCTTCCTTCTCTCTATCTCTGTCCTCTCTGTGTACACAGGAATGCTTTGTTGCGAGCTCAGATAAAAGAAACAAAAGGCGCCATTGACAAAAACGACTCTGTGCCCATCCGTGTGTGTGCGTGTGTGAGAGTGTGTGTGATTATGTGAGAGTAAGATTGAAATTACATGTGTCTTTTATGTGACCGTAGGTGTGTCATTTTGTATGCATGGAAATACAAGTGCACAACTATGCATGCGTACCAGTCATGTTGTATGAGTATAAATACGTCTTCACACTCTACTTTTCACTGATGGAAGAAAAGCAAGTCGTCACGACGTAAATAAAAATCATTACATTTTGGCTGAATTAAGCTTCTAGGTAGGGAAGCTTATATTAAAGTTTTTTCTGAAGTGATGCAAAAAGTGTGTGTGTGTGTGTGTGTGTGTGTGTGTGTGTGTGTGTGTGTGTGAAAATGAAAGAGAGAGAGAGGGAGAAATGAGTAAAGGGGAAAAATGAGAGCACACAGTGAGAAGGGGAAAGAGAGAAAGATCTGTGACAAAAGGCCCTTATTAGTATTCTGGAGTGAGGAGTAATCCCCCTCCCTCCCCTCCAGACACACTCACACACACTTTTCTCCCATCTCTTATTTTATTTGCTATTTCTGTTTCTTTCCTTCTGTCAATAATGTCACCTCAACAGAATCTCATAAGACTCCCAAATAACGTAAGATTCATTAAGAAATAAAAAAATAAAAATGTCTAACTTTTATTCTCATCCTCTAAGCTTCTTTTTACTGACATTCTAAAGTTCATGTATTAGACGTGTCTCCCTCTTTAAAGATCAGATTTGGGGAAATATAATCAACAATATCACACTATATATTTTCATTGTGATGGGGATACAGGGAAGAATAAACTTCTCCAAGTGTTGAACAGATTCCACATTTTCACCAAAAACTGTTGATTTACCTCTTTTAAGGCAGCATCGGACCTTTATTTAGGTAAACTGAAAGAATAGATTGGAGCAAATATGCAGAATAATAAACCTTCTGCCTGATTTACAAAGTGAAATGAACTGAACTCGATTTGTATCCACAGCTTTCAAAGCATTTTTAAGTTTGTTCTATATGGTATGTTTTACAGTGATGGAAAGAACAAACTGATGATTGCTGACAAACTGATTGCTGATAAAATGTCCATATATCCAGTTTGCTGATATTGCTCTTTCATGTTATATGTGTAAGTTCATCTTCCGAAACCAGACTATTTAGAGAAACACTATAGTTCAAAATGCAGCACAAATAGAAATGTCCCCTTTGTTAACTTTTATTTTGTAAATAATATATTCAAGGTTGTTTATGCTACTGTCATGGATTTTTGTGTTTTGCAACCTCTGATTGTGCAAGGCAATGCTCTCATTATCTAATTTGCAGTAAGTCAGCATTTTCTGAAACATTTTTCAGGTTTAGTAATACATGCAATAAAAAATTTAATCAATTTAATAAGCTCAAATATATAACTACACACATCTACACTATAATCACTTTATCCTGGAGATTTAATTCCATGGAGAATTATTATTTTAAGAATCTAATGATCGCCGTGTCCGACTCTGATTTATTTCTTTGGTATTTCCAGTGCACTTTGTTGAGAATTCATTTGCTTACCTTTTCAGCGCAGGCTGCAATCTAATTGACCCGTACAGAGAGGAGTTAGGAGCCTGGAGCCTCAGCCTTTCGTCCACATGGCTGCTTTGTTGTCATGCTCACAGGACACAATTTGGACTGTAACTCTGCAGGAGTAACTTCAACAGCCTGCGTCCCACGACACTGATACACCGCTGAGGAGAATTATGGAGACAGTCATTGGCTCATCGGGTTCTTGTTTCGGACCCAAAGCCCGGTTTCACTGGCTACAAATTCTTCCCAAAGAGACAGGACTTGGCTTTATAAAAGGCCCCTCTCTCACTTTTCCCTCTGAGCTCTCTCATTCCTGAATCCCTGTTGTGTCCTGAAAGTCTGTGTAATTGGTGTAATAATTGATCGCCACTCCCCACAGCCTCGCTTTTTCTTTTTTTTTTAATTAAAATGACACAAAGGGCCATGAATGCATCATACAGGCAGCACACCAGATTCATGCAGAGAGAAATAAACGCACATGTTCAGGGCCTCGCATGCACATTCTGCACAAACACACACAAGTACGTGTGCACGCGCCAACAAATGGCCCTAACAAACCACCCCCTGCAGCAAACCCACACACACAAGTGCACACACAAACACTCTTTTAGGGGAAACCACAGAGCACCCTATTCATTTCTTCTGTGCCCGGCGTTTGCTGTGTCCAAGAGCGTCTGTACGGAGCATCCTGTTAAGCTCCGCCACATAAAGAGGGGCGTCCGTGAGGTGAATGCAACCCCATGGTCTGCCTCAGGACAGGGTGACAAAGCATTATTTAATAGAAAGAGGGAGAGTCGATGAGGACCATTGGTCACATGTGCAGAAGAGTCCACTTTGAACAAAGTGCAGATTGGTCCTGAACTTTATTTTATTTTTTTCTTCTTATTGTTGCCATGAAAATGTTATATTTTAAAGCAACACTGGAGCCTTCCTGTATTACCCCCGCACCACCAAAAAAACAAGACACAGAAGAAGAAGTCAGTACTGTGGAAACTAAATAACCACCGTGAAATTGCGTAAAAGTTTTCTGTGTATTCATAGAGAAACGGAAAATATGTTTGATCGTGGCTGTGTGAGCGTGTGGCCTTTGAAGAGGAGGGAAAAAGATAAGATTAAAGCACGCTGTCTGAGCTTTTCTTATGCAGTCTGTTTTTGCATGCACTTCTATAAAGTTGCAGGAGCAAGAATCGTTAAAATCAAAGCTGTAGGCTGAAGCAGCATAAACTTTTATTCTTCTCATTTGTGGCAGTTAGTTAGTTATTTGTTCCTGCATTTTGCAGGGCATCTCCATGCAAGGTGCTTGTACTTCAACATCAGATTATGAGCGCAAGAATTATAAAGTGTGTGTTGTTTATAAAGTTTAAGGGTTTAAAGGTTTACTTTAAGGGTTGAGTTGTGGTCACAGTGACAGCGAGCTCTAAGTCATTTAGGTTGAAAATCCAGTTATCACAACACAACAATATTCAAGTATTTAACCAAGTATTTCACTTTGTTAAGATAATGCATGCTAACCTTTGCACCGGCCGTTGTGCATTAATAGCCCCACGGTATAACTGGTATAACTGCAATCTAACTCTAGTGTTTGTCTGTTTTTGGCAGGTATATTATGTGTAAAGTGCTGCGGAAACCACTCTCATTGGCTACGCAACTATGTAAAGAAAGTATCTGTCCAAATAAAGTTGCTGTACTGCACACTAATTATTCACTGAATGTGAAGTCGACCCTCAGTACTAATTTTACCCCAACACAGCCCTGCACCAGCATCACTCAACCCACATTCAATTTCCTCCACAGTTCTGGTAAATTACAGTCGTTACTTCTGACTTGACTAGGAAGTTGGACCAAGCAAGGGGGAACGATCAAAACTACGGCTTCCCTTTTTACTGTAAAACTTTATCTTTATTATACCACTTACTGATAGTTTTTTTGTCACTTAGTTAAAAAGAATTGGTATCAACATATTCTAGTTTAAAATATGTCATCAAATATGGTTTCTGCAAAAAAAGTGGTGATCTCACCATCCTCTCTTATTGAGCATGACTTTGATCATGTAAAACCTCAAGTAGCTACTCGAGACATACATGTGTGCATGCATGTGATTCAGTTTCAGTATGAAAGGGTGTAAAAACTAAATCAGCTGTTTACTGCTTTTTCTGTTCATTTGCATGCTAGGAAAGAAAAGTAGGGATGTGCTTGTATGTGTGTGTGTTTGTTTGTGTGTGGTGGGGTCAGTCAGTGCTCTTGGCTCACGTGGCGTTGGTGGACTTACCTCCGTTCTTTAGAAACTCTTTTTCTCACCCTCCTTTTTCTCTCTGCAGCCCTTTATCTGATTCTCTCTGCACATTTAGTTGTTTTGCTGTTTTGCTGTTTTTTCCACTTCCTTCCGGTTCTCACTTCTGCTCAGTGAACCCACTAAGGTGAAAACACAGACATCAGGTTACAGAGAGTTTAAAAAAAACTTGTTGTCAATATTCATGACAACAAGTTTCAGTCAGGGTTTATTTAAAATGTAGACTTAGTTCATTTATTCGTTAAGTTTAGCATCCAGCATTATGTAATTATGATGGTGCAATAATAGCAATAAAAATATATTATCTGCAATGCCAATAATTTAAATGTATGTTTCTTTTGATATCTCTCAGCTTCAGATAAGCTTTAGGATGGATGAATGTTTGATGTTTTGTTTAAAAAACATAGTAGCAGTGCAAGGCCAGTTGTAGAAGTTTGACTCTTGTTATAATTACAGGTTTAGCCAGCAGAGAGAAACATATGGCAGTATTTCCTACTATTGATATGCAAGTTTTTGGATGTGTATTTTACACACAGTCAATTGAGAAATGATCTCTCTTTTAAGATCAAAAACAAGTCATTATAGTATAACTCACTGTGGTTTAGGTTACGGTGAGGGTTGAGAAGTGTGTGTGTGTGTGTGTGTGTGTGTGTGTGTGTGTGTGTGTGTGTGTGTGTGTGTGTGTGTGTGTGTGTGTGTGTGGTGCACATATTACTCATTTTCAGATGACCTTTATTTCTTCACACAGCCACATCATAAGGACTTGTTTCCCTTGCAAGGAAAAAACAGCAAGTTTCCATATCATGAAGTTAAGCTGAAAATGTGCTTAAAGATAACAGGAAGTTTGGGTAATGACCTCAATATCTGAGGTACAATAAGTGAGTCTACAACAAACACAATCAGGCCACCGGTTGCTATGCTCTTTGCAGCCCCAGTCACTCACACCTAATGGTATTTCATGTCCTCAACAACACTTTAGATACATTGCAGAAATATATATGTATATACATGCATATACAGTACTGTGCAAAAGTTTTAGGCAGGTTAGAAAAAATGCTGTAAACAAAGAATGCTTTCAAAAGTGGAAGTGTTAATCAACAAAATGCAGTGAATGAACAAAGGAGAAATCTAAATCAAATCAATATTTGGTGTGACCACCCTTTGCCTTCAAAACAGCATCAATTCTTCTAGGTACACTTGCGCACAGTTTTTGAAGGAACTCGGCTGGTAGGTTGTTCCAAACATCTTGGAGAACCAACCACAGATCTGTGGATGTAGGCTTCCTCACACTTTTCTGTCCCTTCATGTAATCCCAGACACACTAGACGATGTTGATATCAGGGCTCTGTGGGGGCCATACCATCACTTCTAGTACTTCTTGTTCTTCTTTATACTGAAGATAGTACTTAATCAGTATGAGAATTTTGCTTTGAACTCCAAATCATTACCTGGTGAATCATCAGCATCCCCTACAGAATCAGCAGCTTTTAAAGCTGGAG